>PVKS010019691.1:0-37968 GCA_004027875.1 Aplodontia rufa
AAAAAAAAAAACCCTTCTAAAAATCAGATGAAAGGGGGAGAGATATTCCCTTATAGCAAGAGTTGTGATTTTGTGTTTTAATTCCTGGAACTGATTTTCCATTTATGATAGAGAACATAGAATTGAAGCAAGTAAAAAAGAGAGGGTTCAAAGACAATGATTAAAGTAGTAACAGTACAAATAGTATGCAAAAATGTCCAAATTGTAAGATGATGCTCACGTGTCTAAAATTCAGGAAACACTCACCCAATCAAGATTCCCTGAAATCTTGATGTTACATTTCAGTTTCCTAACGCTTTAAGGGTTGGGGGGGCTTTAGTCGAGCTATTTGACCACTGATCATGGTTTGATCTGGTTTCGCTCTGTAAAGAGTGTTTAGAACAAATAAATTCAGACCCTTGATATATCACTGGCTTTGATTTCACATATATAAATAATTTATAGGCTGAGTCCTACCATCTCCATAGTATTGATCCAAGATTTTTAATTCTCTCTTTTCTGTCCCTCTTATTTTTGCAAATTCACTGTGAGAATCCAAGTGGGTAGGACAGCAAATTCCATTTTTAAAACAGCATAAAAATGAGACTGTGCAGTTTTTAGATGAACCAGACACATGTTCCTGGAGGAGATCTGGGGAGTTCCTGGAGAGGGGAACCTCAACTCAGGACGAGTGGGCTTCCTGGCAAATGTTGCAGAAATAAATTTAAGGATGTTATCGTTAGAGGCATAGACAGAGCTTTATTCAGGAAAGCAGAAACACATGTCAAGGAGAACACGGATGTCTTGAGAAAAACAGAGGGCTTTTGGGTCTTAGGTTTTCCCTCTTTTTTATTTTCTGGTACCAGAGATTGAACCCAAGGGTGCTTAACCACTGAGCCACATTCACAGCCTGTTTTATATTTTTATTTTGAGACAAGGTCTCGCTAAGTTGTTGAGGTTGGCTTTGAACTTGCCATCCTCCTGCCTCAGCCTCCTTAGCTGGTGAGGTTACAGGCATGCACCCCTGCACCCAGCTCAGGCTCTTCTTTTAAAGAAGAGAAGTAGGTATGGTAAGAGATGCAGGGATGATATCAGCTAGTGATCACAAATGGTGGTCCGGCGATTCTCAGGGTCCTTAGGTGGTGACAACTTCTCCATTATCTGATCAATACATAACTTTGGGAGAGTACCCTATATTACACGTTTCTGGAAAAATATCCTATATTGTAGGCTTTGTATTTTTCTCTGTTCAGTCTATTCTAAAAAATACATGTATTTGCAGACTAATTAACAGTACACAGAGCAATTTTCATTAGTGGTTGAATTTCCAGTAACTTTTAAGATCATGCATGAAGATTTGTAGATTTCCCAGAAATTTGGGAGTCACAGGCCTGGGAGAGAGAACTGACTTGGGGAGGAAAGATCTGCAGGACTTATGGGATAGAAGTCAGAGTCTCCTGTCCTTCATTTGTGCCATTTCTCCCTAGCTTATATTTCTTTTGTCCCACATCAGTGCTACTGACATGGCAAACAGGGACACCAGTATCCTTATATCCTTTGCTTGATGAGGTTATGTTCAGAGGCTCTGGGAGATGATCAGAAACAGCCATGCCTGTTGGTTAAATGGTGAATTAGTTCCATATGAATCATGAAAAATAAAATAACAGAGGAAAGAAAGAAAGGAAGGAAGAAGGGATGGATGGAGGGAGGGAAAGAGGGAGGAAGGAAGGAAGGGAAGGAGGGAGAGGGAAAAAAAGAAAGAAAAAAGGAAGGAAGGAAGAAAGGAAGGAAACCCATATTTGGCAGAAAAGTCATGGCACCCAAATGAGAAACGTTCAATGGTCCTACACCCAAGTTACCTGTGGGCCATTTTGCAGCCAAATTTTCCCCAAAAGGTTAATTGTTACAAATTTAGGCTTAAAATCAAAGGTGCTTTCCAAATAAGCAGATAGGGTTGACAGCCTCCCTAAGAAACTCCCTCAGAAAATCTTACATTTGAGTCCTGATACAGTCTCTATATTAAAAGACACCCCTTACATTATTTGCCTTTGAATCATGATGTACTGTTTGAACACCCAGAAAGTGCTAATTTGGGATGTTTACAAAGTTTGTTGGATGGAATTGGTAACAGAACAGGAGAAATTTAGCACAGAGAAGACAGAGACACAGACTGGACAGAGAGTTAGTCCTCATGGTTGGTGATGAGAACCCACGAGGCAAACGTTGGAGGTAAACAAGCAGGGGGAAGGTCCCGTAACAGGCTAGATGTGACTGGTGACGTTGCTTGGATCATGACTCCATCTCTTCTCAGCCCATGACCAAAGTTGAACTGCCCTAATATCCTTGAAATGGGCACTTGGGACTGGGAGAAAATTCTGCCAGTGTCACCGTGCATGGGTTTGAAAAGGAGAGCTTCCTGGACAGCCACAGCAGAGAACTGCTGAGCAGTGCAAAACAAGACCGGATGCCCATGATCAATGAAAATTTGCAAATTATCATTTCATAAAACACGAGAGGGAGAGCAATCACTTAAATTCATCTGTTTATGCAGATGATCTAATTTTAAATATATCCAAGTCACTAATATAAACTAGACATTATAAACAGAGAGCTGACCACCTTGCCTAACGTCCTAAAAAGTTGGTATTAGGTGGAATCAAAGGAGTTTGCCATTTTTGGAGGTCAAAATAGTCCGGTCTGGGCAATTTCATGTGATTCAACGTCATAAAATCAAGTTAGCAGAATGCATTAAAAATATCATTGGGGGCTGGAGCGGGTGGCTCAGCAGTTTGGTGCTTGCCTAGCATGCGTGAGGATGAGGGTTTAAACCCCAGCACCACGTACACAACCAAGTGTCGGAGCAATGACAACCAGATGAAAAACTAAATAAAATTATTTCTATCTTTCTCTTTCTCTCTTTCTCTCCTTCTCCCTCTCTCTCTCTCTCAAAAAAAAAAAAAGATATATATGTATATCATTGGATCATCTTAGCTATGTCGGGCATGTGAGCTACAAGACCAAAGAGGGACTTTGGAACTTTCTAACCTCAGAATCTTCAAGGCCAGGGCCATCATACTATTTATAGACTTGACAGAGCATTTGTTGAATTTTTTAATTAGCTGAGAACTGTCTTAGGAGACATACTCTTGGCTCTGTCAGTAACTTTCCCAGTAATCCTCCTTTTTGTAGAATAACCAAGCTTTTAATTGTTTTCATTATATATTATAATTTTTGTTGACTTTTTGCCCAATTTCTTTATCAGACAGAACTTTCTTCAAACAAAGCCATAGAATGCTTGTCCTTTATATGTTCAACAGTGACAGTGGTGAATCTTTTGCCTACAGCTAATAACAAAATCAGATGGCGAGTTTTTGGAGGGATAAAATGATCAATACTCTCTGAATTCTGCAGGCTTTATTCCTCTATCAAACTGGACTGCCCCTAATTTGTAATTCTTGTACAATATCATCTTAATCCCTCCAAAGAATCATCTTAATAGAGCCATTATTTTATGCTCTTATTAATTCAGATTTCTCATTATTTTATATAGAAAATACTAATGTGGGCTTATCCTAGGATTTCCTGTGAACGTAATTATCAAAGATACATTTCGTTGACCAGCATCTCCTTTACAAAGATTTCCTTTAGGAAATTGATTCTTTCTCCATTGAGCTCACGTATTTAGACCATCTGAGGCACTTTTCCAACAGTTTTCCTCTCTGTCTTGACTATTAGGAAACTCAGAGTTACGTTTGAGCTCGGTCACTGCAGAAATTTTCTCATTACGATGTCCTTGATGGGATTCTACTTTCTTCTTAATTACTGAACTTTTTATCTGCAATTTTGTGTTGCTCCCTGGAGTAGCAACTCCACTTCCCAGTGTCAGCTGGTTTGGGAGGGCAGGCTTGCTTACAGTCCCTCTCCACACTCCTTCATGCCCGTCCTTATTGCCACAAACAAAATACTAGAACTGAGCCCAATTCCTTCTAATTCTCTCCACTTCTCAGATAATAATATACTGGATTTAGAAATGTTAGCAAAGACATCGCATATCCGTTTTCTATTCCCACACCTAATGAACTTCATTGATGGTCAGTTCTCAGAAGATGACTTAAAATTTAGCATTGGGGCATAAGTTTATTCTCTACAAAGACAAGCGATTTGGCGTTAGAAATTATACATTTGAGTCCTGATTCTATAACCTCAGACAATTCACTTAAAAAAAAAAAGAAGCAGCAGCTCTGGGCTTCAATTTCTTCCCTCTGAGAAATAGGAATAAAATTCTTGTTACTACAAAGAGAAAATGATATAAAGTATGTGAAAGGCCTTTATTCCCTTAAACTAGTATAGAAGTCATGATATTATTATTCAAGGACAGGAGAAAAATTGAAGTCCCGTCTGAAATGTCTTTGTGTCCTGAGTTCTTTACCTCTGTCAGTTTATCTTTGTTTTTCCATGTTACCTAGAATCTTCTTACTATGGCTTTGTCCAAGGGTTCTGAACAGCTACAGCCTTGAGCGTTTAGGACTCTGAAAGGGGCATAAAAGACCTTTCAATCTACAGTAAGGACCCAGCATTGAACTCCTTTAGGATCAGATTCAGCCGGGTTTTGAGAGCTGCGGGCCCATGCTGGTCTCTGATAAGAGCCCAATGCCGAGCATCGAGAAGCTGAGTCGGGGCTGAGGTACGACACAGTGGAGCTCCAAATGCATCTCTCCCACCGGGTCTAGAGCAGAACAGAGCCCCTTCTTAGAAGCCTGGGAACAGGATAGCAAGCCCACGGACAGGTGGCAGGATGCCAACCCCAGGCAGGGTTGAACATATGTCAATCAGTTTGGCACTCCTCAGACAAGCCCCAGACTGAGGTGTGCTGAGACGGGCCATGTCCACAAGGCATGTGTCAGTCAGCCATGATCCAGGCAGACGTTCATCAGCCAGACACACATCAGTCATGTGGACCCACCTGCAGTCCTCTGAGGCATATGGGTATAAAATAAATGTCACTCATACACATGCCCACTGGATGTATTTTCCCAGACACTCACAAATCACACCCCCGCCCAGCAGCAAGCAGGAGAAAGGATCACGTAAGAATTAAGTTGCTAGAAGCCCTTCCATCCTCCCCTGCTTTTCTCTTACATCCTTTCTTCCCCTGCAGCCTGGTGATTATTACTTATGTCTGTGTACCTAGTGGAGACAGATGCCTAATAATGAGGTCAGATAAAGTGGAGCTGCATCTTACTTAGAGATGGGGTTCCAAAGTCAACAGATCAGATGACAAAGGGACATGACAAAGGCAAAATTGCCTTCAGAAGTCCCCTCAATCTGACACTGTCAGCTTTGCCTTCTGTCTTAGTCCATTCATGCTGCTATAACAAAAATATCACAGGCTGAGTAATTTGCAAATAGAAATTGGTTTCTCATTGTTCTGAAGGTGGGAAAGTCCAGGATGAAGGCAGCAGTAGGTTCAGTGACTGGTGAGGACCCAGTTGCTGCTTCCAAGATGGAGCCTTGAATTCTGTCTTCAGATAGCAGAAGGGATGGAAGGGGAAAATGCGGATGAGCTCACTCCCTTCAGCCTTTTTAGAAGGACACTTATCCCCTCCATGAACGAGGAGCCCTCTTACTACTGTTGTGTTGCGGGGGATTAGGTTGCAACATGAATTTTGGAGAGGGCAAATATTGAAACCATAATCTGAATGGGGCATCTTTGCAACGGATTTGTTTTCCAGTTGGGCATCCAAGGAACTGGGTGGTTTGCACTTAGTGGCTATGAGGCATGAAAAGTAAGTAACGATCAACATGAGAATCACAGATAGTGTGCTAAATGCTCATACCGTGAAGGGCATCCATAGACTTGGAAGACAAAAGATACAAACCCCGCTTCTCATGGTGGTTCATGCTCATTTTATCTACAAAACGGTAGGCAAAGCTGCTTTTTTCTCTTTCTGGCAGAATGGAATTGAATTAGGCAGACTTCCTGCTTTAAGAGGTGACGCCACTGCATCATTAGACGGAATGCAATCTGAGTGTGTTGAATGTGTTTGATCCTGTGTTCAGGGCTCAGGTTAAATCTTGGCACCAGGCACACAGGTGCATAGCAGAACTCTAGGGTCTCTGATTTCTACTCCCCAGTGTTTCCTGGCCAGGGAAATGCAGAGAGGAGAGATCACACAGTGTTGGCCATTGCTGGCTAGTTCTGTCTCCTGAAAGTTGAAGGTGCCCATCTCTTCCTAACTCTGCATGCAGTGATGCCACCATGCTATTTAATATTGGTCATGATGGAAAAGAATAGGAAGAGAAATTGGAGATCTTAAATGTGGGAAGGGCTGGAGCCAGTTTGAGGATTGGTTGGAAAATGTTGGTAAGCTAAAAGAAAACTTTTTCAGACTGTTGGAATTGCACTGTAACAGACCCTGTTAACTTGCCTTCTCAAAGTTCATTCTCTCCTTCCTTAGCATCAAAATCCTGGGTTGTCAGGGAGGCAATGTACTCATTCAGCAGAGACCATGTTTTCTGGCCTTTATAATTACGGGTGGCCAAAAATGTAAACATAAGTCACTAGTTAGAATTTTGGGGCAATCTCCTCAAAGAAGGTGTTTTCTTGGCTTCTTCTTCTTTTCTTTTCTTTTTTATTCTAGATGGAACATGGATATGGTGAATGGGGGCCTGGCAGCCATCTTGGACCATGAGAATGAAAGTCATGTGTTATGGTTTGGATATGAGGGATCCCCCAAAGCGCCTATGTGAAGACAGGATGTTCAGAGGTGAACTGATTGGATTGTGAGAGCCGAGACCTAATTGGGCCATCCTAGTTTAGATGGACTGCATGGTAATCATAGATGGGTGAGGCATGGCTGGAAGAGGTGGGCCACCAGGAGTATGGCCTGGCGCATTTTCCCCTTTAGCCTCTTTGTCCCTTTCCTGTCTCTCTGCTGCCCATGCTCCTCCACCATGCCCTTCCATCCTGATGCACAGTATCGCAGTGGACCCAGCTGACCATGGACTAAACCTCTGAATTGTGAATCAAAACAAGTTTTTCCCCCTCTAAGTGGTTCTTGTCAGGTATTGTGGTTGCAGCAATGTTAACAATGATGGACTCAGGATTATATAGTAGAAAGACAGAAAAATCCTGAGTCCCTAATCATATAATGGAACTAATGCACCAGCCCTGAACAGTCCAACTCTAGGCTTCTTCGAGAGAAGAATTCTTTAATTTGTTAGAGCCACTATGGTCAGTGAAAAAAGCCTGTTAGGAATCCAGTTTCTAAATAGCACGTTCATATTTTCATTTCACACTAGAAAAATGGAATAAGCCTTTTAGAGATTTGTTTAGGAATATTTATACTGACTCCCCCACCCCCAACTGATAAAAGCCACATGCTCTCCATAGTTATCGGAAAATCCAGTGCAAAGATCATAGTCAAAGTGAGATGTCCCACTGGGACACCTATTTATTGGCCTAAATTGATGTTCAGCTGTGGTGCTGAACTCTGAAAGGTGTGGTGCGAGCAACAGATTGTATATGATCACCCAGGAAGGAGACTAACTTGACTAGTAGCCCATCTTCTCCTGGGAAAAGAGTTAGTCTATATTTCCCCACCTAATTACAGGTAGGCAGGTGTGAGCTCCACCCTGAATCAGTGGGAAAAAAATAAAGAGTAGTAGCCCCTGATCTAGGGTGTGGTGTAGATGGGCTCAGAGTCAAAGACTGTTCTAGAATTTAGCCCAATAACCTGAATCCTAATGCACTTACCTAAAAAATCATGCCCCCAGAGGTTTTCAGACTGGTGTGCAACACTCTTCTCCAAAAGATGATGATCTCTCCTTATAAGACATGGATGTCCTACCTTCCTCCAGGAAAGTCCCAACCCACTTCCTGTTATCCTCACCATGTAGTTTCCGTTTCCTACATTATATAATAGTTGTTTGTTTATGTGACTCTTGTTCTCATTAGTGACAGAGCTCCACAGCTGGGGCAGGAATGAAGACTAACACACTGTGTGCCTTTGGAGCCTGGCCAGTACGCTGAAGTGTTCAGTTAAGTGGAGGTCGGCTGATTGGATGAAATCCCATCAATTACTCATTTTCGGTATTTCATCTGGTTGGTTCTTTGCCAGGGGTGGGGAGCAGGGTTGGAAGATGCAATGCCATTGCACCTGTTGTGTCTAATCAGCAAGTTGAACTTTATCCACACCCCAGGGGCAAAGGATATTAGGTTTATTTGGCCAGAAACCCTGGATCTGAGTCTAGACTGAGCCAGTTTAGACTCAGCCACTTGAGCCTGGGTATAACAGAGATTTAATTCAGGGCACTTTGGAAGCAACTGGATGATGGAAATTGCTAGGAGCTGGATTCCATTAACACTGCTGTGGATCTAAGTGGATGGGAATACAGGAACTGTGGCAGATTCTACTATCAGGAACCAAATAAGTGAGGGAGTAAAGAGACATAAACTTTGAACCTATGGTGCACCAAGCAAGTGTTTTCTCACTTTATCCTCACAATGAATCCCTTAGCATAAGTACAATTTATGTCCCGATTTACTGATGATAAAATTGGCTCAGAGAAGTTAGATGATTTGTCCACAGTTATACAGCTAGAAAAATGCAGAGGTAGGACTTCAAGTCAATCCTACTGGGCTCCCCAAGTAATGCTTGCCTTTCTATCCTGTTATCCATAGATAGAAGCAGGCAGGGGGAAAGCAGGACAG
Organism: Aplodontia rufa; assembly: GCA_004027875.1. Classification (NCBI taxonomy): domain Eukaryota; kingdom Metazoa; phylum Chordata; class Mammalia; order Rodentia; family Aplodontiidae; genus Aplodontia; species Aplodontia rufa. The sequence goes on from PVKS010019691.1 coordinate 8,693, forward strand.
ACACAGGCAGAGATATGCCGTCAGTAAGGAGACTCAAGGCCAACGTTTGCCAAGTCATAGCAGAAACATACTCAGCTGCAAGATTTGCTCTGTGGGTAGGGTTCTCTGATTAGGACCGCTCCGTGTCTCCAATGTCTGTTCTCCCTTCCTATGGAGAATTCCCTATTTTCATCTGAACACAGTAGCAGCCAAATTAAAAATTATATTTCTCAGCTTCCCCCACATCTCACTGTGACCAAGGGATTGAATTCTCCCCAAGAGGATGTGGGCAAAAGTAGTAACACTACCTTTGCACATCATTAGGGGGCACCGTTCACAGAATGAGAAAGTTATAAGCTGAGGTAGGAGGATCAAAAGTTCAGAGCCAGCCTCAGCAAGTTAGTGAGGCTCTAGCTAACTTAATGAGAATCTGTCTCAAAAAATGTTTTTAAAGAGTTGGAGATGTGGCTCAGTGGTTAAGCCCCACTGGGTTCAATCTCTGGTACCAAAAGGAAAAAAAGAAAAAGAAAGAAAAGAAATGATGTTTCAACCTCAAATGGAAGAAGCATGTTCTTCTGACCCCTTTTGCTCTTGAGAGACTAAATATAGAAATGGACAATAGCCAGACGGTACAACAGTGGACCTCTGATCCACAACCTCGACAGCAACTGGTCCAGAACCGTTCAGGACTTGGTCAAACTGCTGGTTTTCCTATAATTGTCCTTGCTTCCAACTCAGGACCAACTAGAAAAAATCAAGTGTGTTCCCAAATGAATCCCATAAGGCACCCACCCCACTTCTAGCGAGTCTGCCTCCAACTCCCCTCCACCAACAGCCTCCACTCAGGTTGACTTGGAGCCTTTCCTTTGCTCTACTGTAAACCTATTTCCCCCTCTGCCTGCCTTCGAGTCTGTCAAAAGCAAGGCTCCTTGCAGTAGAAAGCTCCCAATCGATAGCCCCTGGAGTTCTCTTTTGGGTGGGCTTCATTTATTTCTCCTCCCTTCCTGCTGAGTGAAAGGCACATGGGGTGAGCCATCCTGAATCGTGTGCATTTGGAGGCCAGAATCCAAGTCTCTGATGTCCTGGACCTGTCACTCACTCTGAGCTCTCAGAGACAGAGAAATCTCTTAAGGCACTGACTGCCTTTGGGAGTTTCTGTTTCAGCAGCCTCACTGAATAGTACACGCATGCGCGCGCACACACACACACACACACACACACATGCGCGCGCACGCATGTGCATAAACACACACCCACACCCAGAGGGCCTTTTTGGTCACAGATTGAACAGTCAGACTTCATGTATTTAAACCTAGTAATTTGGAACGTGTGCAAGTTTGCCCTGGGGCAGCCTGGGTAAAAGGGTACATTTGCACTGGATTAAAAATCAAGAGTTTGCTGAGCCGATTCATGTACTGTGGATTTCACTCATTTAAACTAGGATTTTAAAGGTACTTTAGCCTCTCTCATTTGCATACAATGATTGATATGCTAATTACAATAGGCTCATACTTATTCATTAAGACTGGGAGGCTACTTAGTCTAGGCAGTCTGAGAACGCTTGTCCTGCGGAGGAACAGAGCTGCATTTATGCACATAAAATTCAGAATTCTCATCAATTCTGCTTCAATTCTTCCCCATCAGGATAAACAAGTACCGTTTACTGACTGTTTATCAGGTGTTTTTTTCTTCTTCTTCCTTTTTTAATATCCCAGTGTAATTTTGTCCCACTTTGGATACAGCTTTGGCTATCACATAGCTCAGGATTTCAGGACACCAAAAACTTTTGGATGGGGAATATATAAGGGTAATTTATTAGTGTTCATTTGCAATTTATCCTTTTTCTGGTCACCAGAAATTCATCACTCCGGCTTCCTGGTGATAATGGCCCTCTCGTCCCTCCATGTCTCTTCTCCAATTCCCTCCAATCCCACCAGGGAAGCCTACAGGGACAAAATCCACCGCACTGTTTTCTCAGTACTGTGGATGCAGTCATTCGACTCCTTGGAAGATGCTTGGGTCAGAGAGAAGAACCAAGATATAAGTCTAACATCTTAGATTTTTGTGGCTTCTGCCCTTAAAAGTCAGATCTTGATTTCCAGAGACCCTCTCCCATGCCTAACAGAGCAGACCAAGACAAAAAAGGTCTCTGGAGGTTCTGTGATCTTTCCTGGCCTCCCGTATTATGGAGCCATCTGGGAAGCATGTCCCAGATGCGCAGTTCCTTAGGGTATCCTTGACAATGCCCTTGGGCCTCCAGCATCCATCCATCCATGCATACATTCAACCATCAGACACTTCCTGTGAGCCTGCTACAGGCCAGTGAGATACAGTCTTGATCCTTGAGGAGTTCATGGTTTATGGTGAGGAATGTCACACGTCATAAGTTAGTATAACAAAAACTGTAACTGAGTTATATGCAAACTACCAGGCAGATAATGAGCAGATAAGATTTGTGAAGTTTAGCTAGGAAAAGTTTCACAAATTCCAAGCAAGTGAAGCCAGAGTGAAGTCTCCTGGGAATGTGGTTTTTTTATCAGGTGAAGATGGGGCTAGGGGAGGGGAAGATAGTCCCAGGCAAAGGAAAATAAAGGGGCAAAGTCAGTGAGACTCAAAGAGGTCAAGGAATGGCTTATAATTCGGGGAGGTTGGAGTAGAGAGCATAAGGAAGTAGCAGGAAATGAGCCAGAAACTGTAGGTTGGGCTCACATTGGGTGCCATGTTGGAGGATTTTGATGTCATCCTGGGACACATTAAAGGCAAGGTTGGGAATTCAAATGCCTGTAAAGGACTGGGCAGAACATTAAATCTGTTAGGAACTAAGTGGGAGCTGTGAACCAGTGGAGCTCAGGCCTTACCCAAAGGTAGCAGCCCATTGTTGTCACACCAGTATGCAGACTCAGTGTGGCCAAGTTTCCTTTAAAAAAAAAAAAAAAAGAAAGTGAAAATCTGTACTTTTATATAAATGCCTCCAGTTTATCAAAACATTATGCTGGCCAAACAAAAAGACATCTGAAGACATCTGATGTCCCCTCAGCCCTTGTACCTTCCATTTGGAGTTTTTCCAATCTCAAGTGTCCAAGCAGATCTGACCCAGTCAGACTCAAATTTCCAAAAGAGAACATTCCAGATCTCCACATGGTCTTTCTGGGCCAGCCTCTGCCAGCAAGAACCTTCCTCCTCATGCCCATTTTTGACCCCTGGCCTTTTCCCATGCCAGATCATCCTCTCTGCCAGCTGCATCTTGAACTGGGAGGAGCTGAATACATGAACAGGTGTATAGGCCTGGCTGACAGAGAAGAACTCAGTATCAAGGACACAAGAGAGCCATATTTATTTCACATGGACAAGCATGATTCCATCGCATGCTGAACATGAAAGCTCGTGAGAGGAAAGTACCCGTAACAGCAGAATTCTGTGCTTTTGTCCACAGGGAGCAGAGAGTCACAAAGTGGTTTTCAAAGACAGTCTCCTTCCACAACAGTTGAGACCACAGGCTTTGAAATCACTGGCTTATTTCATCATCAAAGGGTCCATTTTCTAGGAGTGGCCAGAGGGATGCTTCTGACTTTACCATCTCCCATTGAGCTGCTAAGATCTGAGGAAGATTGAAGATGGTCTCCCATCCCACCACCCAGGGATGCTGGGGGAAACTGAGCTCAGAGGGAAGGTAGGTGCCAATTGGAATTCAGTCCACTCCTGGGTGGAAAGTGACAGGGACAGATGGCTGTGTTCATAGCAACAGAACCATCACCACTTATTGTATCTGTCATCAATGGGAGATCACTTTTCTTTACAGCAGTTCCCCCAGGCCTCTTATGGGGGGAGGGAGAATGATTCTGGAATAGAATGGACAGGCCAGGAAGAGTCACATGTGCCTGGACAGACTGGTGAGAGCTAGTGGCAGGAAACCCCTGGTTTCTTGGCCTTAGCTGGGCATCCTGGTTCCAAGATTTCCATGGAACCCAAGATGGAAACCTGGGCTGGAGCCTATGTTTGTGGGGAGGAGATGAGAATGAGTCTCATCAAACTTCATGGGAAAGACAAGCAGAGCAGCCCTGGCACGGGGGTGCTTTATTCCCACCGGAAGTCCTGCCCAACAGTTTCATAGAATTTAATATTGTAAGGTCTATAAAATTCCCGGAGCTGGTCTATCACTTCAGGGTCGATCTGTACGTGAGTCCTCCCTTTCGATTTGCCCAGGCATCGAGGCAGGAGGTTCGACTCTGATTTCTTCAGGCAAGGGAATCCTTTGGTCTTGTTGAAGTAGAAGTGCTTGTCGGTGATGAATCTCCTGATGCCCAGGAAGTCCTGGACCCGGCCCATCTCGCCCGCAGGGTCTGTGATGAGCCGCTCCCCGCTCACGAAGTGGATCTGAGCCAGCGGGAAGTAGCGCAGCCAGCTCTCCAGGTGCAGCGCGTACATGCCGATGCGGATGGCGTTCCAGGACACGTCCACCAGGCCCAGCGAGCGGTTGCGGAAGGACAGGCCCTCGAAGGTGGGGATGTCGGGCTTCTTGGACAGCGTCTGGGTGTAATCGGAGATGGCGCGCGTCACCGGGTTGCGCACCACCACGATCAGCTTGGTGTCCCGCGACATGTTGAAGATCCGTCGAGGGGCCTCCTGCGTGACAAAGTAGCTGGGCGTCTTCTCCAGCGTGATCTGGGTCTCCAGGGTCCTGGGCATCAGGCTCCTGCGGGGAGAAGGGGACACATCATCAGACAGGGTGGCAGGGTCCCCCGCGGGGGTGAGTGGAGGGAGCTCAGGCCCTGGAGCATCAGCAGCCTCAGCCCAGGGAGCTGAGCCCTTCTCCTCGCTCACCTGGTGAGGAACCCACTGTAATTCTGGGTTGAAACAAAATCAAACAAAAGTCCTTTAACAGGTTTGCTTTCAGACTAGAAATAGGGCTTCAGTGGTTTCGGTGCTTGCTTGCCTGGCGCGCGCAGGGACGCGGTGGGAACCCCGGCATCATGTGCGCAGGGAAGTGTAGGAGCAATGAAAGCCACATGCAAAACTAAATGAAATTGATTCTCTCTTTCACTGCCCCTCTTTCTCTTAAGACTGGAAATAGTCAGGGCCGGCGGCATAGGCCTGTAATCCCAGCAACTCGGGGGACTGAGGCTGCAGGATCAGAGTTCAAAGCCAGCCTCAGCAACTTAGCAAGGCCCTAAGGAATTTAACAAGATCTGTCTCAAAACAGAACAAAACCAAAAACCAAAACCAAAAAAACAAAGAACAACAGCAATAACAGAAACACACACACACACACACACACACACACACACACACACACACACACATATATATCTGGGGATGTGTTTCAGTGGTTGAGCCTCATCCCCAACTCTGTGCATATTAGTAGGGATTTCCAACATGCAATTGCTCTTTCATCTGTGTGCTCTCTGTCCCTGGATTCAACTAGATTCAACCAACCACAGGTAGAAAATATTGGGGAGAAAAAATGCATCTGTACCCAAAATGCACAGATTTCTTTTCCTGTCATTGTCCCTTAAACAAAGCTGAATAATAATTATTTACATAGCATTTACATTGCATTAGGTATTAGAAGTGATCTGGAGGTTTTTTAAAGTATATGGGAGGATGTGTGTAGGTTCTGAGCAAATACTATGGCATTTTATATAATGAGCTTCTATGGATTTTAGTATCCCTGGGGGTCCTGGAACTATTTCCCCATGGATACAAGGATTGACTTAGCTTTAATGATGAAAGGCAAGATACGACCTGTTTATCTCTGGAAGGACACACAAGAAACTAGTTCCCTCCAGAGGAGGGAACTTGAGGTGGGTGTAGAAGTAGGAGATCAGGGGTAAATGTGAAATGCTTTTGATTGTATAATCTTTTACGCTGCTTGAAAATTTTAATGCATTTATCACATATTCAGAAAATACAAAGTAAGCCACTGAATATTGTTCTGGCAAAAGATTTCCTACAAATACATTAAGAAAATCTTTTTCTGGATGGAAAAAAAAGCTAGTTTTGCAGGTATAGCCACTCTTATAGAGATGAGTTCTGACATCTTCCTCTGTCAAAGAAACATCTGAAATATAGCCTTCACGAGGATAGAAGAAGCATGGAACTCCAGGAGGGTTGGGACCTCAGTCAGAGGCAGGCAGTGCAATTAGTCCCTCCCTGTTTTAATTTCCTGGCTCTGTTTGAGACTTTAGGGGATGAAGGTAGAGGATCTGAAGTCTCCTTCCCAGGTGTGTCTTTCTGACCTTGATGGAGGTGAGGGATCTGAGGACAGGTATGACAGGTGAGCCCTGCATCCTTGTTCTCTGAAGCTAGCAGGAGAGTTTCAGGATGAACACAAACAAAGGTCAGTTTTAAGATGCTGTAGAGACGGCTGGAGCAGTGGCTCAGCGGTTGAAGCCCTTTCCTGACATGCGCGAGTACGTGAGTTCAAACCTAAGCACCATGTACACAATGAAGTCTTAGAGCAAAGAAACCCCAAAGGTAAATAAGATGGATTCTCTCTTTCTCTCTCTCTCTCTCTCTCTCTCTCACTGTCCCTCTATCTTTAAAAAAAATGCTGAAGAGGAAGGTTGAAGGAGTTGAGATGTGACAGCTTATGCCTTTCTAATATAGTAGGAGACAAACTGCACGTTAAGGGTGGTGACAGGAACAGGGTTGAGGGCTTATTGCGAGAATTTGGAACACTTAGTATGAAGAATGATGGGGTGGGTCCTGCAAAGATGAATGTGAGATTATTTGGTAATGATGAAGATTAGTTAAAGCTAGAATTGATGAATGAAGAGGATCTGCTTGTAAGGGTCAACAGTGTTGTCCATGCAAGTTGGCAACCCAGAGACAGAAATGGAAAGAATGAAAGATTGGACCAATGCATTATTAGAAACTGGGAGAGCAAGTCGTGCAATGAGAGTAACGATAACGATGCGATTGAAATGATTGCTCATTGGATCCAGCGCAGTTGTGGAGGAATGGGAATGCAAAGACTCACAGGTGAATTTCACGATGCCTATAATGAGTTCAAGGTTGTAATCTGCGGTTTCCAGTGGTTGCCATAAGAAAACACCATAGCTGGATAAAATAAAGCAGCATAACCCGATTCCTTCATAGCTCTGGATGCCAGAGGTCTACAGCCAAGTGGTTAGCAGGGCTGGATCTCCTGGAAGCTTAGAGGCTAGCTTCAGGGCTCCTAGCTGTGATGTCTTTACTAAAGCTGGCTTCTCAGAGCTGCTGGTAGCAATCTTCAGTGCTCCTGGTTCATAGTTAAATTACTCCACACTTTGTTTTTGTCTTCAGGTCACCCTCTTCTCTACGTGTCTCCTCTCTTCTCTTATAAAGACACTCATCCTTGGATTTAAGTCTCTTCCCTCCCCTCCCCTCCCCTCCTTTCACCTCTCCTCCCCTCCCCTCCTATCATCTTCCCTTTCTCCACTCCCCTCCTCTGTTCTCCTTTCTTCTTCTTCTTTTTTTTTTTAAAGGGAGAGGGACAGTAAGAAACAGAGAGAAAGAAAGAGAGAATCAATTTTATTGTTTTTCATGTGGCTGTCATCGGTTTGACACTTCATTGTGTATGTGGTGCTAGGGTTGGAATCCGAATCCTTGCACATGCCAGGCAAGTGCCCTAATGACTGAGCCACCACTCCAGCCCCTCTCTTCTCTTCTAAGGACACTCATCCTTGGATTTAAGTTCCACCCTAATCCAGGATGATTTAATTACATTTGCATAAACCCATTGCTCAAATAAGGTTGTAGTCATAGGTCTATCTAGGTGGACACATCCTTTGGAGTTAACCTTTTCAGAGTCATGACAATTTTAATAACAACATCTGGGTGTGGCCATGAATAAGTGTTGCTAAAGAGAACAGAAAATGGGGATTTGGAGTAGGGACCATCAAAGAACTGTGAAGCCAGGTGGAGATGATCATAGAAACTAGGAAACAGAAGACTAGGAGCCAGGAGCCTACATTCCCAAGAAGTGGAGCTATGGATCTCTGGGTGTTGGTAAATCACAGTGTTAGGAGTGGGAAAAGGGGCACTGTGAAAGTGTTCCTCAGTCTGCCTTCACACTGGGTCATCGGAGGAGCTTTAAAGAAGTACTCATGCCCAAGGATTTTGAACTGATGTGTCTAGGACAGAGCCCAGACATCTTTATTTAAAAAAAAGAAAGAAAGAAACTCCTCATGTGGTTCTAATGTTCAGCCAGGATAATTAAATACTAGTTTGAAGTCAAAACACCATCTTGGGAAAGAAGGAGGAACAGGGAATCCACCCAACAGTGAACCTTCAAATTCACTGCGCAGCTAGGCGGTTACGATTGATACTTTGCTGCTAGGCCTAAGGTCTGTAAAGTTTTAATAGTGTTAGAGTGGAGCAGGCGTGGTTTTTGTTTGCTTATTTGTTTGTTTTTAAGATATCATTGGACTTAAGTGGAAGTTTTTGTCTGGATTTTCTTAGGAAACTGGCTATATGACTTGATGGTCTTGGCACACATTATAATTCGGTATTTATGATGAGAGTAGACAAAATTATATACATGTGGCAGTGCATTTAACTCTAAGGACTTTTTCTGAACTCCATGGCGGTGATAAACAGAAAGGTCTTTCTCAACATAAATTTGCTGACTTCACAGACCGTTAAATAGAATTCTTTGCACTATCCTCAGATACAGGAAAGGAGTATCCAAGAAAGGAATCGTGGGTGCATCCTTCCCAAGCTTATTGATGATGGAGAGATGAATGTTTACCAGGAGCATCTATTAACATCTTTCTTGGTTGTGGTTTGGAAAATTCAGATGAGTTCCCATGATCTCCAGAGTAGCACAGTCATTCCGCTCGAAGCTGGGCACCAAAGTGGACTTCCACCATTCTAATTTAGAAATTGGTACATCAGTTGCAAAACCAAGTGACATGTACTAAAATATGAGAAAAAGACTGTAGATGAATTTGTAGTAGTCACGCACAAGCCAAACGGCTCCTGTGCACACCAAATTTTCTCTATCCCATCAAAGAACACCCTTGAATATTTATTTCTCCATAGGTCTCATTGGAATAGCATCCTGGAGATCTGTTGATGACAGTGAGCAAGAAGGCCGAGTCTGCATACCCCCTGCTCGGTGCACACGGAGGGGGAGGATTCGACTATGCCTTAAGGTGCATCCTTTCTCCTTAAGTTGCAGATTAAATTTGCTTACTCGTTTCCAGCAGCTGGTGAACAGCTGAACCTTTATCTCACCCTAACCCTCTTAAAATTCTGCCTCCATTCTTTTCTGCGTAGCTCTGCAAGAGTCACTAGGCGAATAGTCTAACGCGCGCTGTCTGGCCTTACCTCCATCTGTTGTTTTAACTTGCTCAGCAACCATTTTCCCTACATCTGGTCACAGCCCTCGGATTTTTCTTTGAGGAACTACTACTCCTACTTTGGACAAAATCTTGGTGGGCTGAAGAGTGGGTGCCTGATGGAAGTTAGGCCAATAAATGCCAATTGTGTCATAGAGACTAAAAATGTGTCTTAGACTGAAAATGGAGCTCTTCCAAGCAGACATCGGGTCCTGGAAGAGATTCCCCATCAGTGTCTGTTCTAGAATCCTGACTGCTCTCTTGCTCTTTCCTCTGGATCTTGTGTGATACTACAATCCTTCCAATAAATTGTTATTACTCTAAGTTGGTTTCTGCTGCTTGTATGCCTGTCTTTTACAGTCTGGCTTTTTTCCTTTGTGGAAACTATTCTCACTTTTCTACCTCAATCATGGTATAAGTAAGGTCTCCAGCAATCATTTTGAGGCTTGAATGAAGTCAACAATCTTTCCAATCCAGTTTTGCTTTGGAGCCCCTTTCCAGATTCCCAGCTCGCTCCAAACCATTCTGGGTCTCTCCAAAGCGCCATCTCCCGCTTCTCTCACCTACATGAGCCTCGCAAACGACCTCTTCAGTTCTCCAGCCTGGAAGATGTTGATGCATAACCCATAACTGAAGCTGCAGCTTAAAACTTTTTTCTAAGCTGGAATGTCCAGTTGTCTACAGACAGGATGCCTGAACTTTCCATCGCCTCCCCACGCTTGGTTTGCTCTTCTGACTGTTTTGGCAAATTATATTTATTTGTATGAAAGCAGAAAAATCCCAGAGACATTCTTGATTCTCCCTTACATCTTTCTTTCTTGTAATTTTAACCTGCCCAACCATTGCAGCCCCTCAGACAGCCCCCCAGGTGTCTCTTCCTCCTTCGATCCCTCTGACCTCCCTGCTTCCACTGACTGCCCTTCAATCTGCATCCTGTGACCACCAGGGAAAACTTTCTAAAGCAAATCCAATCATGTCAACCATAAAAAAATTATTTTGAACAAATTCATATGCCTTGGAATATGAATTTGCTGCCTATCTTTCTACAGTTAATCTCTTGCCACTTGCTGCTAACCTGATGGTCCTGCCATGATGAAAAAAAATCCTCTCCACAAACACATCTTGCTCCTTCGTGTGTGTTTTGCTCTTGCTGGGTTTTTCATTTTGTAAGACTCCAATATCATCTTGCCCTGATGAATGCACATCATCTTTCTAAGTCCAAATCCAAAGTCATGCCCTCTGTGAACCTTGTGATCTCATGGCACTTTGTGTATCTATGTACTAGCAGAAACCTATTAATTATGCCTTTTTTGTATCAACAGATCATTAGCAATTTGGACATACTGTTTATTTATTTTTGGCTTCTCACACATTGTCTAGCATACCATAGGTGCTTAATGAATGGATTCAAGATCCAGTGTCAGATCAGGTTCCTGTTGAGTAGTGGCCTGTGTGACACGGATTTCCATTACTAAAACAAATACCTGAGATAATCAACTTATAAAGACAAAAGGTTTATCCTGGCTCCCAATCCATGACTGAATTGACCCCATCTTCTGGGTGGCGAGGTAGCGCCTTGTGATGGGAGTACATGGTGAAGCAAAGCGTCTCACTTCATGGTCAGGAAGCATAAATAAGGAAGGATCTGGGGTCACAATAACCCCTTAGAATGCAATTTCCAGTAACCAGAAGACCTCCCACTAGACTCCACCTCTTAAAGTTGCCATGGTTCAAAAACACTATGGACTGGGAAGCAAACTTAAACAAAGGACCCTTTGGGGACACTCATCCAAACTAAGCATGGTCCCTGAGCCCTCAGAAGTTGTTGGTGTTGGTTTATGAAGCCCAGCTCTTTCTGGCCTTGGGCAAAGGAAGGTTTTGGTGGGCAGTCCTGGAGGGAGTAATTTTTATTATTTTTAAGATTTTTATCCTGGCCGCAGGTGCATCTGATTTCTAGACCAAGAGGAATCCAAGCTCTGCTTTGATCACAACCTCCAGAAGTGGGAAGGTAAAATGAGATTGTAGGAACACATCTCGGACCGCTTCTGTTTTGCCATCTGCATGCTGCCCCTAGCCCAAGTCTCTGTGACGTGGCGAGGACCCTTTGAGGAGCTTTTAGAGAAATGCAAATGCCTGGATCCAGACAGATTAATTAAATCAGAAACTCTGGGCACTGGGCCCATGAACCTGTGATTGTAAAGCTCCTCGGGTGATTCTGGTGGACTAAGAATCACTGGTGGAGACCGCGTGTCCTTTGGTCATGTGTTCTTTAGGATGCTGCTCACAGTTATCATCTCAGGTGAGCCTCAGAGAAAAAATATCCCCAGGCCTCTTCTGTGAGTTTGGGAAGGAACCTTTCCATCTGAAGTTCTGACAAACTCCATTATTCTTGTGGTCAAGGAAGTTTGGGAAGCGTTACCTTAATAAAAAGTACACTCATGAGTAACAGGATCACACTCATTACTAATACTGTACTTATGTGTATGTCTCTGGCCCCTGTCCCTTCCTCCAGAGATTATAAATTAGGGTCCTTGTCTGTCTTATTCACTGCTGCATTCTTAGTACCTGGAAGAGGGGTGGGAGGGCACTCAGTAGAGGCTCAGAAAATATTTCATGAAGGGAAAGAACTAAAGCCAATGCTTTAATCTGGACAGCGAGGGCTTCCCACGGTGGGTTTAGCAGAGATGTGAGATGCATCGTTCTTTCCCCTGCCTCAGAAGTCCATGCCTTACCATCTGAAGGGAAAAATCACAGACTTCCTGCAGTAGCTACTAGAAAAAAAAAAATCCAAATACTCTCTCATCCTGAGGTTCTCTGGAAACTCTATTTTTTACCCTTTCTGGCCACCTAGTGGAGCAGACAGCTTCCTTGGCCTCTGCTGTCCTCACAAGGGACATCTGGTGCGTGCATGGAACCTGTCTGAGAAGGCCATTGCTGGAAACTTCTAGAACTGGCACACCTCTGATTATTACCAATAGGATTCTCTGGAAGATTTCATTTTCTGCCATACGTGTGAGCTCTGTGTATGTGTTCTGGAAGGCCCAGCTGCCTGGGGAACTTTGGTGATTTATTAGCTCCTAACTGGGTAACCAGTCTCCTTGAAAATCAGTGTGGTCTCCAGAGGGATAATTAGGAGCTGAAGAGGAGGGGAAAGGGCTGTATAGTGAGGAAGTGGTTCTTAAATGTAAACCTGCTAAGCTCCCCTGAGCTGAGTGGAGGGTCAGACGTGGCACCTGTGGCCATCTATCCTCATCCAGTTGAGCACAGACCTAAGTCCTAGATCATGAAACCACTTCCTTCCAGGTCCACAACCTCAAATCCCACTTCTTCTTCTTCTTTTTTTTTTTTGTACTAGGGATTAATCCCAGGGGCACTTAGCCACTTAGCTAAACTCCAAGCCACCTTCTATTCTTTAGTTTGAGTCGTGTTAAATTGCTTAGGGCATCTCTTCTGGTATCGAAGTTGCAGTCCTGAACCAGAGTCCAGAGTTGTGGGGCTCCAGGCGTGTGCCATTGTGTCAGGCCCAAATCCATACTCTTGAGTGACCCAGGAATAAACACTAAGTCCTAAGTTAGTCCATCAGTCACTTGCCATTGCTCACGTGATGGTGTCTTGATGGGATTTCTGTGGCTCTCTTAATTCTGCCCCTGGCTGTGCATGGTCCAGTCTGCACTTCCCCCAAAAGCCTAGATTTCAGGCGTTGGTATGCTGTCTCCTTTGCGTGGAGCCCTCCTTAACATCTGGTAAAACTCATCACCTCCACCGTGACGCCTTCCCAGACTGTGTCCTCATTACTTCCCCTGCCCAGGAAAGTTAGGCATGTTTCCCCCCTGCAATATCATGAGGCCCACTATAGATTTAACCCATCATTTAAACAAGATTTTATTTTTCATTATAGTTTTACATATCGAAGGGTTTGTTGTTACACTTTCACACACTCACACATCATATTAGATTTAACCCACTTTAACACATTATAGGAGTCTACCATCCCTCTGGACTGTAAGGTCCCTGAAGGGAGGGATCATGACCGTCATGTCTCTATACCAATAATGCCTCTTCCTGGGCTGGAGAGGTGGCTCAGCAGTTACTGTGCCTGCCTGGCATGTGTTTGAACCCCAGCACCATGTACACAGCGAAGTACAGAAGCAGCAAAAGTCACATGGAAAACTAAATAAATTTGATTCTCTCTCTCTCTCTGTCCCACTGTCCCCCTCTTTTAAAAAAATTCCTCTTCCTATCTGGTATGCATTCAGTATTAATTCTTCAGGCAGGCGTGTGTTTAGCACTTATTATATCCCAGGGATACAAAGATAAGGGAAGTGTGGCCTCTTTCCTAAGGAGTTAACGGCTTTGGGGACCAAGTGCAACAGAAGAGACCAAGTCCCCTTTTTCCCATGTGAGGGTCTGCACCTGAACTCAGCTTCCCATGGAACTGGCAGCTTCCTCACTCTGGCAGGAGAGACTACACCTGAACCTGGTTTCCTATAGGTCTTCAAGGTTCCCAGATCCTGGACAGCTAACTCTTGTAAACAGCTGGTGCCCAAACCCAACCAACTGGTCATTGGCTTAACCCCCTACTGACAAGGCCACTCTTACCCCTGATATAAGAAAGGATGTTGATGGAAGTTCGGGGGTAGAGTTCCTTCCCTGGGGCATAAATTCACAGTTGACACAGGTCCTTCTTGGGCTCCTCAGCGTCATTGTGAAAAGACAGGATAACCCTGTCTTCCCGCCTCCTCCATTGTGACCTCTTACAAAGGTCCCCAGGAAAGCCAATTCTTTCACGCATACCTTATGCATCGTGGAATTTGAGACCTGCTGTAAGGTAGGTGGATTTGTGATACATCCACACAGAGGACAGTGGGCTATCTTAATGGACAGCTACGTATTTAGGATTTGGAATCAAAGACGCCTTTCTGTGGAAGTCCTGCCACTTGCTAGCCATAAGACATAGGCGTGCAGCAGACCTCAGCAACGCACGTGGTCAGCAATGCACGTGGTCAGCAATGCACGTGGTCTCGTGTCATAAACCCTAGACAGGAAGAAGCTGATAGCTAACATTCCTTGTGGAGTGACGAGGCCAGATGCTGTGCTAAGCTCTGGCTATGAATCATGTCACTCCAACTTCACAATAACCCCACAAAGCAAGCGCTCTCGCTGTTCCTGTTTTGGGGCTAAGGAAACTAGGACACAGAGAGCTAAAGAACATCACCAAAGCAACACAGTCAGTTGCAGAATCTGTGACTTCGGCACTAGAAGAAAACGTGAGAATATAAAAAATTAATCTTGGCACAAGGACAGCCTTTCTAGGCATGAGACAAAAAAACAAAAAAACAAGATTGAGAAGTCAGACTGCATTAAAAAAATGTAAGTCTCTGGAGTGGAAAAAATATCATAAATCAAATGAAAGAAAAATAATTAATTGGAAAAATATTTGTAGCATGTACACTAGAGACACAGAGGGATGAATTCTTATTTTTTAATCGGTGTGTTTATAGATTTATACATATTTTTCAGACTTCTTGAAAATCAATAAGGAAAATCAGTCAGTAGAGGATAGGAACACAGGCCCTGAAAAAAGAATTGATGGAAAAAGCCACAAATAGAAAATAAACATACAAGAACATTTCAATATCAAACTCTGTGTCTCTCAACATATTCCATATGTCTGAAACATTGAAACAACAGAAATTACAACCATGAAGAGATCATATTATTCACCTAGAAGTCTGGGAAATACATTGAAAAATAAATTTTAACAGTTCCAGTTTTGGCAGCAGTGTGAACAACCATCAATCTCCTAATATTGGTAGGGGGATAAATCAGTGCAGTTTTAGGGGGGCAATGAGAGGGTGTCTTATCAGTGTGCAAAATGAACATACCCCTTGACCCAGCAATTTCACCTCTGAAAATTCATTTGCAGGAGTGCAAAAGGGTCTAGGTGCAAGGATTTTGCAGAGTTTGCTGAAGAGATGGGGAGGCATCAACCAAAGATAGCTGCTCCTCCCTTTATAGAGTGGTTTGCTTCCAGAAGCAGCTGCCAGCTGGGAATACATTCCCCAGCATCCCCTGCACCCAGGGGGGTGGGCCTGGCTTGCTCTCCCCTAACCCCTCCCCTCTCCCCAGGGGTTCCCTATCTCGGAGCTACATCCCCAATACTTTTTATTTGTGACAGAGTCTTGCTAAGTTGCCCGGGCTGGCCTTGAACTTGCGATCCTCCTGCTTCAGCCTCCTGAGTCTCTGGGATTACAGGTGTGTGCCACCATGCCTGACCTGGATCTACGGCTGGTTCTTGTCAGGGACAGTGAGTAGAAGTGCAGTGTGCTACCTCTAGGCCAAAATAGATGTGTCTCTTGATTGTCTTCTCTGATTGACTGGCTGAGTGCAGAGAACTCTGTGGCTCTAGAATGGGGCAAGACCAAAAAGCAGAAGGGGAATGGGAGACCTCCCACAACTAGGAAACGGGCTCCCTGGACTATGGTGAGCTTTCTTTTTGTTTGTTTGTTTTGTTATAGCAGCTAGCATGAACCTAACTCACAAAATATTCTTTGTGATAAAGATAAAAAAAAAAAAAACCATGTGTCCATTAGTGGGAAGGTGGTTAAGTAAACTAAAATGAGTCTATATACTACTTTGTGATGTGGCTGTTGGAAAAAAATGAGGTGGATCTATATAAATATTGACACAGAAAGGAGACCAGAATGTACTATTAAGTGAAAACTGCAAGTTGCAATCAGAATAATATGTCCTTATTTGCCTACAAAATATACACACATATGCTAATGTGTACAGGCGTAAGCCTTTTCTAAAAGAATACACAATAAATCATTAGCAGTGATTACCTTTGGAGAATAACCTTAGTGGATTTAAGATGGATCTTAGAGAAAAGGGGGATTTTATCTTCACCTTTAGCTTTGTGTGGTCATTGGATTTTTTCCCTCCTCTTTGCTATGGACACATTTTTTAGTCATTTAAAAAACTAGCTAATAAAAAGCTATTTAAAAACACCTCCATTGATATTATTCAGGAGGAGGAGAGCCGCTGGCATGGCTGAGCTGTGGGTGGGCAGCGAGGACAGAGGCGGGCTGGGTACGCAAAGCTCCTTTCTCTGGAAGCTGGCTCAGAAAGGAGGCAGGGTGATCGTGGGTGTTGAACGGATGTTTTTGCCACTGCCTGTACAATCTCTGATAAGTTTCCAGGCAACTGGACCTCAATTCCTCAGGCTCCATTTGAGGCTGACCACAGGGACCCTAGATGTTACTCTGAGATCTCCCCTTTCTCTATGTGGGCTTAGCTTCTTCCCCTACCCTCCTCCTGTCACTCTGGGAGTGGGTTCCTTAAACCAATGCTTATTACACTTTAAGATACATTTGAATTGCTGGGGGAAGGGACCCTGATTCTGTCTAAGGAAGGAGCCTGAGATCCTGCATTCCTAGGCAGCTGGGACAACACTGGCACAAATCCGGTATTTGGTGAATGTCGTAACCATTGGAAACAGCTAATTAATCTTGGAAATCCTGGATTCAGTTGCTGCCTTTCCATTTCTTGGCCTTGTGACTTTCACCTTGGCTTCCTTACCTGCAACATGTGGGTGACATTGCTGCTGGCTTCCCCTGACTGCTGTAGATCTAAGCTGGAGAAGCAGGTGAGAGTCTCTCATACGCCACAAAGCACAGCGCCTATTCGTGATGGGCTCCTCTTTCTCTACTTGATTTCCCTGCTTTAGCTCAAGTCTTTTTCATTTCCAAGAAACCCATCATCTTCCTCCACTCCATTTCCTAGCCAATGTTCCTGAACTAAAGCTCAAAGGCTCTGCTTCCTCACCTCCCATTCATCCCAACTCACCACATCCAATTCCCACTCCACCCTGCTCTGGTGTCTCCCTCTGAACACACCCTTAAACGCCTCCACCCGTGGCTCTGGGTCTTCTTTTGCCTTTCTGTAGCATCCAGGATGTTTGCCCAGTCCCTATTCCTTGAAACTTCCTTTTTCTTGGTTTTGGGAATATGTACTCTTGGTCTTCATACATGCTCCTTTTTCTCTTTTTCTTTCTCTTTGGTCTTGGGGAAGGGTGCTGGGGATTGAACCTTCGTCCTAGTTCATGTACACATTTTTCTTTGACTTAGCACTGATCTCTCCCTGTCTCAACGAATGGTCCCATCACCCACCAGTTGCTGCCGCGACACCTGATATCTGATATACACCCAAGTTCAGTTCACAACCACTCACTCCCTTCCCAACGTCCATTCCAGCCAGCTCAGAACCGTCGCAGCTCTCCTTGCTGCTGCCAGAGCTGCAGGGAGCAGCTCCTCACCTTTCTGCAGTGAGGCTCTGCTTCCTAGCTAGCATCCACTCTCAGCCAACTTGCTCTTGCATGTATTAATCAGCATCTAGAAAACAAGATGGTACCAAGCGGTGGCTGAGGGGCTCTTTGTCCCTCTTACAGTCTCCATGGGTCAGTCTAAGTGAAACAGCACACATATAAACTCCAAGATGAGCTTTCTAGTCTTCCCCCGATGGCTTGCCACTCCTTCCCCCCCCTATAAAAATTTGGAACCACTGATGCCAGTTTAGTGGAAGTCAGGTTCGTGTCCCCTGGAGACGAAGAATGAAACTGAGAGACATCTAGGCAAGCATAGTAGAGACTTTATTTTAAGAAAATACTAGATAGCAAAGCATAGGAAAAAGAGCAGACTTCCCCAGAGTGGGAGAAGGGGACAGAGCCAAAGAGGCAGCTAGGTTTGCCCTTTCTATAGGAAGTTCCCCCTTTAATTGGTTATTCTCTCCCTTCCCCCAAACCTAGGACATGGGAATGGGAAATTCTGGTTGGGTCCAGCCTTGGATTTGCACCTTGGGCATCAATAGAAAGAATGTGGCACCTGGCTTAGCAGAAGGGAGCGTCTGCATCTGGACCCACCTTGCCAGACCCTTCTCACTAGCATTTGGGGGTGTAAAGTTGATCTTAAAAGAAAAAGAACCTGTTTTCCCTTGATTGACTGGAACATTCTAACTTCTCTGACTGCCTAACTTTCCACCCTGTCTCACCACAGCTGCCAGATAATGACAGATCATCCCTAAACACCTGCAGGGGGTTTTCAAAAAGGCCAAGGACTTGCACAAGGAGCTCCCTGAGCTGCCCTGGGGGCTTAGAGAACCTGGCTGCCCTTTCTCTATCCCACACCCTAAGGAGAGAGGGCTGCCAGGGAATACACTGGCAGCTTGCTTCCACTCTCGATACCTGATTGCCAACACACAGGGAACTTTAGCACCCAGCTGGCAACTGTACCATGTTCATGGAGCCAACTGGCTCTCCCACTCTGCATGATTGCAATTTCAGAGCTTTCTTATTCTCTGAAAATGACCGAAGCTTGCCCTTTCTCGACACTCTGGGCGAATAAGCTTGCACAATACTCCACAGAGAATTTAAAAAGAAAAATCGGAATGGAGCGATCTGACTATCCTGTTACCAGGCATGTCAGGTTTCCCACAGTGGCCTGCACTCAGCTGAAGATGGAGTCGATCCACCTGGCAGACTTCTTATGCCAGTCTCCCCGGTTTGAGCATCTTACCCACGGTTTCCTCTATGGATCCCTACATGTTCTAGAAGCTTTCCAGGCACTTGCAAGCTCCCCAGCTAATGATTGGATGAATCTATGAGTTTACTTAAAAAAAAAAACCCACTGGAACTTTGCATCCGCATATTCCAGAGTCCCCAGGGGTGTGAATGCTTTTGCAGGAATGAGCTCCACCAGCCACCCCCACTTCCTACAGCCTAACAGTGCCCCCTAGCGGGAGGTAATCCAACTACAGCTGATGATGTCAACACCCTCTAGCCCCTAGCCATTATCTGCTGCTTTCCTAGGCGAAATGACCCAATGATAAGGATCCTTTCCATTTTGTATTTGACAATTGTAGGCCAATCAGCGTACATTAAGTTCTGTGGTTGCAAAGTGTTAGCAGGAATTGGCTGACACTCCCTGCAGAAGTGTTCAGGGTAGCAGGACAACGCCCTGGGAACCAAGCTGTTCCATATCTCCCAGGCCTCAGGTGTGTCTGAAGCCACCCACATGTTGGGTTGTTGGGTCACCGATACTTTTTCCAGGTCCTCGATGTGCCTAAACTCTACAAATCTGGATTCTTTCCCAGGCATTGGTGGAGAAGCGTCTAGCTCCGCATTTCAGTTCTGGGAGGCTTTTGGGAACTCCCGCAGGAGGAACTAGCAGCTTCTTTTAAACTCTGCAGTTCTACTTTTCCTGTCTGTAGGTCTTGCTGTTCTTTCTGCCTGGAACATTCTACTCTGGCTCTTCCCATGGTTCAACTTTTCTCATCTTCAGGTCTCAGTTCCAATGTGGCCAATCTCCAGTGCCTGTCTTTCATTCGATAGTTTATTTTCCTCCTTGCTCTAAGCACTCTCTGTAATTATCTTGCATATCTGTTTGTTTCTCTATTGGCTTTTTCCCCAGTGAGTCTGTAAATCCCATCAGGAAGGGATGGTGTCTGCCTTGTGGGTTGTAGCATCTTCTGTCCTTGGTACCGTGCCATCCCACCGCAGGCAGGCAAAAGAGAACAAGTCAGATCCACCAAATATTTTATTTGTCAAACGAATAAGACTGGCAGGAATCAGTGTGCAAATCAAGAGGACATGGGCTCTGTGAGGAAATGCAGCCACCTAAGATTTCTAGAGAGGATTTCTCAAAGCTCTTATCAGCTGTGGCACACAAGGGATTCATGGTTGAAATGTACATGTTCACAGTTATGTGTTTATTTTAATATATTTTAGGAAATTGGAAGCAGGACATCATCTTCATTTAACAGATTTTTATCATTTAGGAAGAAGCTTAAATACATAGTAAAGGTAGAACCTGAATTGATCTAAAAATAAAGATAAAAATAAATCATAGTATAATGACACAGAAATGTAGTTAAAAGGTGGCCTCAATGAATAAAGTAAACAGCATTGGGGCAGCCAAAGGGAATCTTAACCGAATCGATGTGGACATAATATTTGTTCAATAAACACTTATTGAGCACCTACTATTTGCCAGTCATTTTGCTAAGTCCTGAGGCCATGTTTATAAATAAAATAGTTATAATAATGTTCTCATGGAACTTCTGGATTGGTGGAAGAAATAAGGGGCAAATGAGAAACATCTCACAGCAACTTGTAATAAAGGGAAAGAAGGAGATTAAATGGAAGGAGAGAATTAAGTGGTCAGAAAAATCCTGCAGGGGTTGTTTGAGCAGGTCAAATGGTGATCACAAGCTTGGCCAGGAAGACAACAGAATGACATGAAGAAGCAATAAGATAAGAAAAACAGAAATATAGGATACAGATGATGTAAGAGCACTGCAAAAAAATAAAGATGCTGATTATACTACACAGACCGCAGGAAAGAGTAGAATGAATGGTGTAGAAAATAAAAATCAGAACGAACTTGAGCCCGATCTTAGAGTTCTAAAGTAAAGGCCCACAAGAGAACCCATGACAGGAAAGTTGAGCTGGGGGATGAGGAATTGTAGGTAATGTGTAGCTTGCTAATGTTATTGAAGAAGAATCCTGGATAGAGCTCTAAGCAAAGATTTCTTGAAAGAGATGTTTATGGAGAGATAAGATGACTCTGTGGGTAGACCAAAAGGCCAGGTTAGTCCTAATGAAGTAAAACTCACAATCGTGAATCTGGATATTCATCCATGCATCCATCATTTATCTATATAGAAAGGAATCGGAGCAAACAGTTTAAATTATAGGTAAAATGTAAAAGTTTTACAAATATTACAGGTATAGGTAAAGCAAGCTTTTTTTTTTTGTCTATTTGTTTGCTTTGGTATCAGGGATTGAACCCAGGGACACTTAACCACTGAGCCAAACCTCCAGTCATTTTTTAATTTTTTATTTTGAGACAGGGCCTCACTAAGTTACTCAGGGCCAAGCTAAGTTGCTGAGGCTGGCTTTGAATTTGCGATCCTCCTGCTTCAGCCTCCTCCTGAGCTGTTGGGATTATACCCTGGCTGCAAAACAGTTTTTATAAAAATTCAAGCCTAATAATGACGTTTTCCAACATTAAATGCTAGAAAAACAGACTATCGTCTAGAGTTTTTTGGGAGAAAATACCGTGACTCTTAGTATTTATTAGTCACTTTGCTTGTGAAGGAACAAGAAAAATTTTGTAAGACATGCAACAGCTTGAAAAATACTAATCTTGCCTTACAAAAATTCCCTTAGAAATTAAAGAAACTGCCCGAGTGACGGTGTGAGAGGGCTCCGAATGGGGGAAGCTGTGCACAAAAGGAAAGTAAATGAGGGGCTGGAGCCATGGCTCAGTGGTCGTGGCGCTTGCCTGGCGTGAGTGAGGACCTGGGTCCAATCCCCAGCGCCACATACACACCCCTAAGTATCAGAGAAACAAAAGCCATATGAAAGAATAAATGAAATTGATTCTCTTTCTCACTCTTCTCACTCTCTCTTAAAAAAAAAAAAGGAAATTAATTGAGGCTTGGCCAAGCACTGAGATCCAATTAGTAATGCTTCTAACTTCCAATACCAAGATCATTCCCCTAGCAAATATCACACCTTCTCCCTTACATGCAAAGGAAAGAAAGTTGATTCCATAGAAGGAGAGGAGGATAGCAGTTGCTAGAGGCTGGGAAAGGAGGGGAGGGGAGAGTCCAGTTAGTGCGCATGGGCCGTGGTTGGATCAGAGGAGTAACTTCCAATGTTCCGTAGCCCAGCAGGATGACTACGGTGAATAACGATTAGTTGTATATTTCAAGAAAAAATAGTAGCAAGGATTTAAAATATTCCCAACACAAAGAAATGGTAAATATTTGGAGCAATGCAGACATCAATTACTTGATATGATTGTTACACATTGTATATACACAGGTATTGGAGCACCTATCACACTAGACCCTATAAACATGTATGATTATTATGTGTTGATCAAAAAGAATGTAAAACACTTCAGAAAGATATAAACATTAACAATCAGGTAAATCAAGCCCAAAGTCCCAGGTTAAATTAACAAAGACCCCCAAAAAATGCAATAGAGGAAAAAGGAAAGAGGGAAGAAGTAGAATAAAAGTATATAAGGGGGGCTGGAGCAGTGGCTCAGGGGTTACAGTGCTTGCCTGGCATGCGTGAGTACTCGAGTTCAAACCCCAGCATCACGTACACAACAAAGTCTCAGAGCAACCAATGAAAGCCGTGTGAAAAACTCAATGAGAAAATGATTCTCTCTGTCTCTATCTGTCTCTCTCTCTTTCACTGTCCTTCTCTCCTTAAAAAAAGAAAAAAAATATAAAAGTGAGAAAATGCTGGTCATATGACTACATCCCCCCTCTCTTTTTCTCCCTTCTATTTTGAGACAGGGTCTTGCTAAGTTGCTTAAGGCCTCATTAAGTTGCTGAGTCTGGCTTAGAACTTATGATCCTCCTGCCTCAGCCTTCTGAGCTGCTGAGGTTACAGGTGTGAGCCACTGCGCCAGGTTCAAACACCATAATTTTTATAAAGGACAAAAGTAAGGATTTCTAATTCTAACATCAAACCTAGTCATAGCTGTATTCACAAGACTATCCCAGGACACAGGGGACAGACACATTTTATGTGTAAACAGATTAAGACACATCAGGAAAATGTTATTCTAAAGAAAGCTCCAGTCGGGATGTTAATTCCAGGAAAATTAGAATCCAAGGCAAAAGAATAAATGAGACAAAGTGAATCAT
Organism: Aplodontia rufa; assembly: GCA_004027875.1. Taxonomy (NCBI): domain Eukaryota; kingdom Metazoa; phylum Chordata; class Mammalia; order Rodentia; family Aplodontiidae; genus Aplodontia; species Aplodontia rufa. Next base: position 31,720 of record PVKS010019691.1, read on the forward strand.
CTAATATTGATAAAAGCCCCAGTTTATAGTTAGAACTATCCCCCCTTGAATCACCACTAACTTGATAATAAATGGATAAAAGGTCTGTATTCAAAATATCAAAGAGAAACGATGGGGGAATTGGTGATAGACAATACTTACTGATGAATTTTGGAAGAAGAAAACTACCTTAGGAAAGTTATTAGGGAGAGAAAAGCACAGAAACTTATTTTCAATAATGAGGAAAATGCATTCTTTTTTTTCTTCTGTTTTTAAGAGAGAGAGAGAGAGAGAGAGAGAGAGAGCGTTAATTGTTTTTTCTTTTATTTGCTTGCATAGGATGGGGGGAGAGATGTGCCACTGCTGTTAGAGGTCTCTAGACAGGGCAGCCAGCCCCACAAAGCCTGCTCACCGCCCCGCAGCCCAGCAGCTGCCCTACTCCTGTTATGGGGGACCAGGGGATATGTCCTTTGGAGGTGCTTAACCAGGGATCCCCCAGGCCCTATGACACTGGATGCAGTGAAGGGGGTGGGGGTGAGACATAGCCAGAATGCTGGCAGGCAGGTAGGTGTATCTACCCCCAGCTCACAAGTGGAGGGTGCCCCTCACAATAATCCTACAGTCAGGACGACAAGTCCTGTCTACCAAACTCACCACTTACGAAAACAAAAGCTTGCAAGTCACACTGAGATCATATCATTGTATCGAATGCAGAGTTATAACTCATGCAGAAATAGGTCAAAAGAAAAGAGATTATTATCTCAAGAGGTTTTGAAAAAGCACTTAGTGAATGCAATATCCATTACTACTTAAGAAAAAATAATCCAAAGAAGGCAGGTGGCTGCATCTTTTTTTTTTTAAAGAGAGGAACAATGAGAGAGAATCAATTTTATTAAGTTATGCATGTGGACTTTGCTGCTCTGAGACTTTGTTGTGCACGTGGTGCTGGGGTTTGAACCTGTGTACTTGCACATGCCAGGCAAGCGCTGTAACCGCAGAGCCACTGCTCCAGCCCCCAGGCTGCATCTTTTTTTTTTATTTATTAGATGGATATAGAGATACAATTGAGAGGGAAACATTATCAAACATTCAAGAACCATTGTATATATACTTAGTCATCCAGGGCTAATGCCATGTCATGGATGCCCAGCTTGGGTTCCCCATGTTGCTTTTTCCCCCAGAAGAACTCCTGAGTTAAATGGATATCTCGTGGAGGTCAGAGATCTCCTTCTGAGATGATTCCCCCATATTCCCACCCTCAGTCTCTTAGGAGTTCTTCCTACACCCTCCCCCCTTCCCCCATCCCCCTCCTTACACCTCCAAGTATCCTAGGGAGTCATCCCCCGGTTGCGTTGAGAATCATACAATTTGAAGTTATTATTAGCTTACAGGCTGCATCTTTAATGTGAAGGGGAGCTCTGTCTCAACCCCAAGGAGGCGGAGATGGTCTCAACAGCACAGGTCAGTGAGGGCCCTGTGGCGGACGCGGCTCTGTGTCTACGGTGTCTATGTGCTTTCTTCATTGCTATCTCATTTAAACCTTGCAGCAGCACCAGGTAGGTGCTACTGTCAGCTTTATAACTTTCCCTTTGACTGAAGGAATTGAGGCACAGAAAAGGAACCCGCCCAAGGACCCATGGTACACAGAAGTGAAGCCAGGACATAAACTCCAGCTTGCTGATTCCAGAGCTGTTCTCATAATCTCCAGGCTGAGAGCCTCCTTAAAGGTAGGCAAGCCAAAGATGCCCACTAACTAACGTAATTGATATTTAATAATGCTTAGAATTTATAGACAGCCCAATGAAAACTTTAATAAATGGAGAGATGGGAAATAATAATACTAGAAAGTCATCAACTCTTTTCAAATTAATCTATAAATCAAGTGAATTCCAATGCAATTCCCAAAAGGAATTTTTAAAAGATTGAATTTGACAAAATAATTGTAAAGTTTCTATTAAGCTAGTAAATTCATGAAAAGAGTCAATGCATTTTTTTAAGAAGGAAGGGGGGACTGAAATATCCCATATTAATATGATGTATAGTAATATACATTATAAAGCTATAGTAATTAAAGCAGTGTGGTTATGACTCAGGAATAGGCATGTGGGTTAGTAGAATATAACATAGATTCAGAAATAAGCAGAGATATGCAAAAAGCACATAGGACAAAAGTGGTATTTCAAATCAGTTGTGAAATTATGCATTATCGGATCTTTGTTGGGATAATTAGCTAACCATTTGGGAAAATGTAGAGTTAGGTTTCCTTATTCATAGACTACCCCGATATCAAGTCAAGATGAGTGAAATTGTTTAATGTGAATAAGAAAACAATGACGTAAAGAATTAAAATATCAGTAAACATGAATATATCCTTAGGAACTGGGAAAGATTTATCACCAGGCTCTCTCAGAAAGAAAGCAAAGGGAAAGATTTCAGACATGACTATATATAATTTTAAAGTTTTGGAAAAATAAAACTTCATCGTAAAGAGAAAGAAAGTGCGAAATACAGACCGTTTCATATAGCAATAAACGCATACTTAATATCTTTAACACACTGTTTTTTGAAATTCATGAAGAAAAGCATCCCAATGGAAAACTCAGACATATTTCCTAAAAGATGATATAAAATGGTCAAAACACCCAAATTCATTAGATATCAAAGAAATACAGATTAAATCCAAATTAGACAGCATTTTGACCTATCACAATGTTAAATTTTATTTACATTATCTGTGGCACACAGAAGAAATACACACTCTCAGGTAGGTAAGAAAATCAGATTAAATTATATGGAAGGCAATCTTTAGAATTTATCCCATCAAAACATTAAGATAATTGTACAAATATATATATTATACGTATTATAAGGATTTTAAAGGGATAAAATAATAGAAATAACTTAAATGTGAACAATGCTAATATTGATTAAATGATAGAACGTTCGTTTAATGAAATGTTATACTTGGTTATCAGCAGATGTTTGAAGTGGAGGGGAAATTGCGGTTTTAAATTGGCAGGTTGAAAAAAGAAGTCAGTAAATATTTGGTGCACATGACAACCAGCCCCTGAGTGTGTGTGTGCACTTGGCTATCAAAAGGAAAGACACAAATTACTTCATGGTGTCTAGTATTCTCTCCCTTTCCCAATATATAGTAAAACATGTAACTTGCTATTCTACACTTTTTCCTGAAAGACCACTGTTAAAGTCTGTGTTTTATTTGATATGCATATAGCACTCCTGGATCTTCACTCCTGATACACTTATAAATTCTAAAAGGGACCAGAGCTATTGGTCCATTTCAGCTAAGCAACTTACAGTAGCATCTTCAAAGAGAAATTAAGGTACGGATGCACAGAATATATTGGAAGAGGCATAAGAACACAGGGAAGCGTGAGCCTCTGGGAAGAGAAACGGCAGGCGAGGGACTGGAAGGAAACTCTTTTGTTGAGAGACAGAATTCCTGAAAGAAGACATAAAAATGACCAACTATTAAAATTCACTCGATATAAAGAAACGCAAGTTAAACCCCTTGTAATCTTAATTTTATAGTTAAATTTAAACTAATTTAAGTAAAATTTAATTTAAAATTAGTCCTTTGCAATTTTAATCCTATGAAGTACAAATTATATCCTTTTGTATGCCATTGGTATCCTTTGTTTAAATGGTTTTTTTTTTTTTTTTTTTGGTATGATGATTGAATGCAGGGATGCACTTAACCATTGAGCCACTTCTCTGGTCCTTTTTTTATTTTTTATTTTTGAGATAGGGTTTGTGCTAAGCTTCTCAGGGCCTCGCTATGTTGCTGATGCTGGCTTTAAACTTGCGATTCTTCTGCCTCAGCCTCCTGAACCTCTGGGATTACAGGCACGTGTCACCATGCCCAGCTTGTCAAATGCATTTTTTTTCAATGAAAGAATGTAGAAGGAGAAAGTTCGAATCCCTGTTTTGCTACTTACCACTGTGTGGCCTCAGGCATGTTGCACAGTCGGAGCCTCAGTTTCCCCATTAAAAGGGATAAAATAAAATTTATTCTTCAGGACCGTGGAAAGGACTGGATATGATGCATGAGAATTTCCCAGTGTGTTCCAGTGCATAGTAGGTGCTTGTTAGCTGTAGTTACTATTATCAATCGTGTACCTGCCTGGGACCTTAGGGAGAATGGGAGCAGAATGTGATTATCCACGTTGGAATGGAGCCAGATACCTGAGTCTTGCAAAACACACAGCTGAATGTTCAATCAAGATATGTAAGTGCACAGAGCCGCAGAACATACCCAGCGCTTTCCCCCAGGGTTTGGGAAGTAAAACGTATTTCACCATTGCACATCTGCTCCTTTTTTAAAATTCCACAACTAATTAGCCAGAATCCTCATCAGCGATCTCTATGTGGATTAACTAAACTTGTCAGCAAACTCTGACCCTTTTCCGCTAAACACAGGCAATTTCTTTTACCTATCAGTGCCTCCAGCAAGGTGCTAGACACTGGAGGAACTGGACAGTTAAGCCCAACTTTTACTAAACCCACTGGAAGGCATTTCGCCTGCAGTTGGTCCATTTGGTAGCCCTTTAACAGTAGGAAGGTACTGCATATTGGCAATTAGACCTACAGACTAGGAGTCTGACACGGCTACTAGTTCTGCTTGCTCAGCTCCTGAGACCATGAAGTTCTTAACCTCCATAAGCCTCAGTTTTCTCATCTGTTAAGTGGGACCAATCGTGGTGGCCTGCCTGATAGGACTATAATTAAGTGTGAAGATGGATGAGAATTAAATGAAAAAAAAGCACTTTGGACAGTGCCTGATCGAACATTGTTGAGCACTGGGAGATCCAGAGGGACTGAAAACATCCTCACGAAGACTATCAGCGAAGGAAACTTCCTGCCTGAAGACAAAGGTACCTGGGGTGTTCTTAAGCAGCCTAACAACCAGAAGAAAAAAAAACAGTCTTAAAGAATATTCATGCTGTCCTCTACGTTAAGCATGTAAATAGATACCCCTTAAAGGAAAATGTGAAAAAAAAAAAAACTCTTTAAAACTACAATTCTGTTCAGGTCAGAAACATTTCAATGATTTCAAAGAAAAAAAGTAAGACAATGTTCTTTTGAAAAGAAAATTTCTTTAGAAAATCTCACATTTTAGTTATTATTGTGATCATCAAATAGAATCTCTCACCATTCTTTGAGGGGTAGGCTGTTACATAAATATAACTAATTATTATTTAACTGTAAGCTCTCCGTGAAGAGTAATTTCCTGATTAGCAAGGAGGTCAAAGGAGAGATATCAGCTTTTGTTTTTCTAATTGTAAAAGCTTGCCATGGAGGATATATGAATTCTTCGTTATTATATCAAGAATCTTGAAATGGACTAAGGTGTTCAGAATTTATTTGTGACCTCTTGATGTCAATCCTGAGGACAGTCATTGCTCTGAAGGTAATATTTGAGTCTGTTTTATTCTCACTTTATTTTTAAGTATATATATATATATATATATAATTATTTCCCAGAAATTAATAGGCAATCCCCAAATCCAAGGGTTCCTCTCACCTCCTGGTTAAAACTTAGTTAAAGATATTTTCTCACCGGAAGATATTTTAGTGTAGTGAAAAAAAATCCACAGATCTAAGTTGTAATGTAATCACCATCACTTAAAAATTGGGGGACACTCAGAAAATCACATAAACTCTCCTGAGACTCAGTTTGCACCCAAATGAAATAGAAAAAAGTAATATATTTCCTACAAACTTTTGTGAGGATTAAATCAAATGCATGTAAGATGTTCGCACAGTGCCCTGATCATGAAGGATGGAGCGATGCTCTGTGCCAACCCCCTATTTATAGTCATTGTAGCTGGTTTGATTTTGACTTTAAATGTTTTACTGAAGTTTTTGAGCTGGAAGCTCTCAGAGTTCTCAGTGCCTCCTCCTTTATCTTCAGGAAGGGCGTGCATGTATTTGTGTTTGCAGTTGGCTTTCCAGGTAGATGCATCTCTGCAACTACAGCATAAAGGAACATTGAATTTCATGTGACAGCAGGCAACTAGCATCCATATGTTTTTTCGAATAGAAATATATATTTTTATTTGTTTGACACAGTCTTATATATTGGAGGGAATTGCTGTTACATAACCATGCATACACGGATATTGGCAGAGTACTTGAAGACCAGTCCTAGTCCAGAATCTCCCCCCTCTGTCCACTCCCCACACTCATGTCTCCTCTGCATTACCTCCATGTTATAGATAGAAATAAGTATATATATATATATATATA
>PVKS010019692.1:0-37979 GCA_004027875.1 Aplodontia rufa
AGATACCACCTCACTCCTGTTAGAGTGCCAAAAATGAAAAATACAAACAACAACAGATGCTGGAGGGGCTGTGGGAAAAGAGGAACACTACTACACTGCTGGTGGGACTGCAAACTGGTTCAGCCACTATGGAAAGCAGTGTGGAGAATCCTCAAAAAATTAAGGATGGAACCACCTTATGACCCAGCTATCCCACTCCTGGGAATTTTTCCAAAAGACTTAGAATCAGCATATTATAGCGATGTGGCTTCATCAGTGTTTTTATCAGCCCAATTTACTATAGCTAGATTATGGAACCAACCCAGATGCCCCTCACTTGATGAGTGGATACAAAAGCTTTGGTACATATATACAATGGAATACTACTCGGCCATTAGAGAGGATGATATTATGTCTTTTGAAATCAAATGAATGGAGATGGATAGAATTATGCTTAGTGAAGTCTCCCAATCTCAGAGACTCAAGGGCCGAATGGTTTCTCTCATCTGTTGATGCTAGCATATATGGGGAAGCAGTAGCGCTGATGGCTAACCTAACAAAACTGCAAATTGAATGACTTTCAGAGTAATAGGGGGATGGCTCTCTAGGATACTTGGAGGTGTAGGGAGGGGAAGAGGGGAGGGTATATGAAGAACTCATAGGAATCTGGAGATTGGGAAGATGGGGGAGCCATCGCAGAAGCCTATGTCATTCCTCCATGAACTACCCATACAATGCATGAGTTCTTCTGGGGGAAATTGCAACAGGCAAAACCCAAGGTGGTTATCCATGATCAGGCTTTTACCCTCGGTAACAAAGTTTATATCCATTGATTGCTAATGTTTTGATAATGTTTCCCCCTCAACTGTATTTCTATATACTTCTAATAAAAAAAAAAGAAAAATTAAAAAAAAGTTCCTTTGATTCCTATTTTCTGTAGAGTTTTAAACATAAATGGGTGCTGGATATTATCAAAGGCCTTTTCTGGCATCTATTGAGATAATCATATTGTTTTTGTCCTTAATTCTTTTTAAGTGACAAATTCTGTGTATTGTTTTGTGTATGTTGAACCAGCCTTGCATACCAGGAATGAAGCCCACTTGATCCTGATGAATTATTTTCTTGATGTGTTTTTGAATGTGATTTGAAAGAACCTTATTAAGGATTTTTGAACTGATATTCATGAGGGATATTGGTCTGTAATTTTCTTTTTTTGATGTGTCTTTGTTGGGTTTTGGTATCAGAGTTATGGTGTTCCATAAAAAGTGTTTGGGAGAGTTCCCTCTTTTTCAATTTCTTGGAATACTTTCATAAGGAGAGGTGTTAGCTCTTCCTCAAAGGTGTGGTAAAACTGCAGAGAATCCATCAGGTCCTGCGCTTTTCTTCTTTGGAAGACTTTTTTTTTACTTTAAAAGATACATTTTATTGCAGGTACATTATAGCTTTTTAAAATTTTATTCAGAAATTTATTTGTTGAACAAACAAGCTTCTAATGAAATAATATAATATGTATATGTAAATACTGAAAATTAGATTTACCTCCAAGAGCCCCCCCAATTACCCACCCTTATCCCACCCCACTCCTCTTGCCCAATACATCTCTACAAATGCCTTAGGTTGTATGAGATTACACATTATCCAGATTTAAAACATGAGAATAGACCTCTTTTCTCAATGGCCAAGGTCTAGCTCCAGCCTCCACATATGAGTGAAGACATTTGACCCTTGGTTCTCTGGGTTATGCTTATTTCACTCAGCATGCTTATTTCACTCAGCATAATTTCTTCCATAGGCTTCCATTTACCTTCATAGGCTGCAATATCATTGTTTCTAATTGCTGAGTAGAACTCCATGGTATATATGTACCGCAGTTTTTGGATCCATTCATCCAGTGAGGGACATCTGGGTTCTTTCCATAATTTAGCTATTGTAAATTGAGCTGCTATGAACATTGATTTTGCTGTGTCACTGTAGTGTGCTGAATCTAAACCCCCTGGAAAAATACCCAAGAGAGGAATAGCAGGATCATATGGTGGGCTCATCCCTAGTTTTTGGAGGAGTCTCCACACTGCTTTCCAGAGGGGCTGTACCAGTCTGCAGTTCCACCAACAGTATGCTAGTGTGCCTATCTCTCCACAACCCCTCCAGCATCTATTGTTTATTTTCTTCATTTTTTGTTGGAGACTAAGGCCAACATGATGCCTGGCCAGATGCCAGAGAAAAGAATTGGTGGTAAACAACTCTGTAAGAGGCCCAGCTGGCTTGTAAAAGAATTAGTGGTAAACAACTCTAAGAGGCCCAGCTGGCTTGTAATTAGCAAACTGCCTGACCGCATGACTAGGCTATTTGGCTGCTCATTTGTTACAATTGGTTGAATGTGTTTGCACTGTATCCCTATTGGTTGTTGTAACAGATAAATACCGGGCGTACAGGGGAAAAGTGTAGCGACTAGTCAGAGAAGCAGCAGTGGCAGAGACAGAGGAGAGTGGCAGAAGAAGCAGAGACAGAGAACATGCAGCAGCAGAGGCAGAGAAGAAGAAAAGCCTCGACAGTAGAAATAGGGACTCTAGTGTGGCAGTAGAAACGGACTCTGAAGAGAGAAAATGTAAAAAGCCTTGCCTCTAGTGAAGAGGAAGGAGGTGTAAAAGCCTCTAGTGAGAGGAGATGTATGTAAAGGCCTTGCCTCTAAAAGAGAGAAGGCGGAGAAGGAAGCGCTTGTAGGCCTCTAGTGAGAGAGAGGGAAAAATAAAACGCTTGGAGAACTCAGGACCAGTGGGTCTACTTCATTCCCAGTCAACCGCCGATTGAGAGCCATCCGATTTCTGCCAGACAGGACTGGACAATTTTTGCCAATCTGACTGGTGTGAGGTGATATCTTAATGTAATTTTCACTTACATTTCTCTGATTACTAGTGATTTAGAGCACTTTCTCATGTATTCATTGGCTTGATCAATGTCCTCTGGTGAGAAGTTTCTATTTAGCTCTTTGGCCCATTTATTGATTGGGTTTTTTGTGTTTTTGTAGTTGAGATTTTTGAGGATTTTGTAGATTCTCGTTATGAGACAGACACCTGTCAGAGGAATCACAGCCCATGATTCTCTCCAATTCTGTGGGCAACCTCTTGATTCTTGATTATTTCCTTGGCAGTACAAGCTTTATTGCATCACAATCACTGATTTTTGACTTTACTTCCTTCACTTTAGGAGACATGTTGAGAAAGTCTTTGCCTACTCCCAATTGCTGAAGTGTTGGACCTAATTTGTCTGGATTTCAGTGCCTGTTATTGGGCTGTTTAGGATTTCAAGTTCATCCTGTGTCAGTTTGGGGATGTTGTATATGTCTAGAAATTTGTCCATGTCATCCAGATTTAGAGTAGTATAGTTTTTCAAAATATGTTCTGATAATCTGTTTGATTTCAAGGGGGTAAGTTGTGATCACTCCCGTTTTGTTGGTGATTTTGTTGATTTGCTTTGACTCTCTCCTTCTTTTAGTTAGAGTAGCTAGGAGTCTGTCAATTTTATTTATTTTTTCAAAGAACCAGGTCTTTGTTTTGTCTGTTCTTTTTGTTGTTTTTTTGTTCTCAATTTCATTAATTTCAGCTTTGATCTTAATTATTTCCTGTCTTCTGTTAGTTTTGGGATTAGACTGTTCTTCCTTTTGTAGAGAAATGAGTTGGAGCATAAGCTTATTTATTAGGGATCTCTCCTGATTCTTAATGTGGACACTCAGTGCAATAAACTTTCCCCTTAAGAATGCTTTAATGCTGTCTCAGAGGTTTTGATATGCTGTGTCCTCATTCTCATTCTCTTCCAAGAATTCCTTAATTACTGTTCTCATGTCTTCTTGGATCCATTCTTCATTTAATAGGGTATTATTCAATCTCCACAAATATGTGTGTTTTGTGCCGTGGTTTTTGCTGTTAGTTATTAGGGTCATGGTATCATGGTCTGATAGGATATGTGGAATAATATCTACTTTTTAAATATTTGCTGAGATTTACTTTTGTGAACTAGTATATGATCTAGAGAAGGATCCATGTGCTGCTGAGAAGAAGGTATACTCTGCCAATTTGGGGTGGGATAGTCTGTAGATGTCTGTTAAGTCTGTTTGATTTATGGTGTTGTTTAGACTGGAGATCTCTTTATTCTTTGCTTTTATGATCTGTCTATCGGTGATAAAGGAGTTGAACACAGTTTGCCAGGGGTTTATTAAGTATTTTTGCAGTGATGATCAAGAGGGTTATTGGTCTGTAGTTTTTTTTTTTTTGGATGTGTCTTTGTTGGTTTTTGGCATCAGAGTTATGGTTGCCTCATAAAGACTGTTTAGGAGAGTTTCCTCCTTTTCAATTTCTTGTAATAGCTTAAGAAGAAGTGCTAATACCTCTGGACAGGTGTGGTAAGCTCAATGGGGAATCCATGAAGTCCTGGGCTTTTCTTATTTAAAAACCTTTAATTGCTATATGGATTTCAGTGCCTGTTATTTGCCTGTTTATGTTTTCTATATTGGCCTGCATCAATTTGTGGACGTTGTATGTGTCTAGAAATATGTCCATGTCTTTCATATTATCTAATTTAGAGGAGTACAGATTTTCTAAATATGTACTGATCATCCATTGGATTTCCATGAGATTGTTGATGATTGATCCCTTTTCTTTTTAATTAGAATTTTTTTTATTTATATAGAGAAAGAGAATCAATTTTTATTTAGTTTTTCATGTGGCTTTCTTTGCTCCAAGACTTTCTTGTGTTTGTGGTGCTGGGGTTTGAACTCATGTACTTGTGCATGCCAGGCAAGCACCGTAACTACTGAGCAACCACTCCAGCCCCTAATTGATCCCTTTCATTGGTGATTTTGTTGATTTGCTTCATTTCCCTCCTTGTTATAGTGAGATTAGCTAGGGACCTGTCAATTTTTGTTCAAAGAACCAGCTGTTTGTGTTTTTTATTCTTTTTTAAATTGTTTTTTTTGTCCTCAATTTCATTGATTTCAGCTTTGATCACTATTATTTCTTGTCTTCTGCTGGCTTTTCACTTGGATTGTTCTCCCTTTTTAGGGGTTTGAGGTGGAGCATAAGTTTATTTATTTGTTATCTCTCCTGGTTTTTAATGTAGGTACTCAGTGCTATAAAATTTCCCATTAAGTATGCTTTCATGCTGTTCCAAAGGTTTCAATATATTGTGTCTCCTTTCTCATTCTCTCAATAATTTCTTGATTTTTGCTCTCACATCTTCTTGGTTCCATTCTTCATTTAATAGGGTATTATAAAATCTCCATGTATATGTGAGTTTTCTGTTCTGATTTTTTTCTGCTATTTGCTAGAATCATGGCATCATTGTTGATAGGATACATGGAATAATATCTACTTTTTGATATTTGTTGCGATTTCCTTTGTGAACTAGAATATGATCTATTTTGGAGAAGGATCTTGGCACTGGTGAGAAAAAGGTATCCTCAATGAATTTGGGGTTGAACATGCCTGTTAAGTCCGTTTGATTATGGTCCTTTTTAGACTGGAGATCTCCTTACTATTTTTTGATTTTATGATGTGTCTATTGGTGATAAAGGAATATTAAAGTCTTCCAGTACTATCGTGTTGAGGTCCATAAGTGGTTTTATGTATTAAGTATTTTTTCCACATAGTTGGGAACATTGGTGTTTGGAGAATATATATTTACTATGTTTATATCTTCCTGTGTATTGTTCCCTTTAGAAGGATGCAGTGGTCTTCTTTATCTCTTTTGATGAATTTATGCTTGAAGTCTACTTTGTCTGAAATTTGTATTACAATAACAGCTGGCTTTTTTGGGCTGTATACCTGGTAGATTTTTTCCCCCAATCTTTTACCCTCAATCTATGGATGTCACTGGCTGGAAGGTGGGTCTCCTGGAAGCAGCATATTGTTGGATTTTCTTTTTTGATCCAATCTGCTAATTTGTATCTTTTAATTCGTGTGTTGAGACCATTCACATTCAGTGTTAGGACAGGTATGTGGTTGTGGTTCAGAGTTTTCATGTTTAATTAGTGAGTTTTGTGCTTGCTTGGTTCTTTTTTGATAGTGTGCACTTTTTTTTAAATTTCTTCTGTTTGTGGATTTGAAGCATGTTTGCTTGTTCTATCTGGAGTTATCTTTGAGGATTTTTTTTTGTAATGTTGGTTTTCTGTTCATGAATGCTGCAAGTTTGATCTTATTATAAAATGCTCTTATTTCCCCATCAAATTTGAAGTTGAGTTTTGCTGGGTATAGAATTTCAGTGCAGGTTTTGGTAATTCAGACATTGAAAGACCTCTTTCCAGGTTCCTCTTGCTTCTAGATTCTGAGTTAAAAAGTGAGAGGTGGTCCTTATTGGTTTACCTCTGAATGTGATCTGGCATTTTTGTCTTGCTGCTTTTAATATTCTTTCCTTGATTTCTGTGTTATATATTTTGAGCATGATATACTTGTTTTGCTTAGGCCTATTTGGGTGTCCTATACATTTCCTGGATGTGCATTTCTGATTCTATTTTAGCATGGGAAAATTTTTCTTTAACTATTTTGTTAAGAGTTCTCTCTATGTCATTGATTTGTATTTCAATTTGTTCTTGCATCCCAGTTACTCTTATATTGTTTCTTCTGATTTCAATCCAGACATTTTGAAAATTCTGCTCATGCTATGTGAGTTTTTTTCCTTTTTTGTCATCCATGTGCTCAAGCTTACTCTGCTTATCATAATTGTCAGATATTCTTTCTTCAAGAGCTGAGGTTATATTTTCCATAGAAAATATATATATTATTAAATGCTTCCATTGTTTCTCTAATGTGATTGAGTGACAATTTCGGCTGTTACTTCCTTTTCAGATATGTTTATTTCTTTGAGTTTTCTCAAATAATCCCTTCCTTATATCTTCTTTCGTTTCATTTTCCTTTTAGTAATCACTTTGTTGATAATTTTTTCTGGGTTTTCATCCCACTCTGTATCTTTGGGTCCTTGTTAGGGGAGTTGTGGGTTCAAGGAGAACCTTTTCTCATTTGAGTCTTCATTTTTGAAGAGTTTCTTCTGGATCTCTGAATTTAGATTCTGTTCAGGGAAGCAAGGCAGGTCTCCAGGTAATTCTTTCAAATCGAAGGTTCGGGTCAGACACCACCCCTTTGATGACCACCCTCTTCCAGGCTTTTTCTTGGATCCTCATTTGCTGCACTTTTTGGTTATAGGCAGAAGGGTACTGATCTTCAATTCATTAGGGGTGTGGAGCAGCCAGCTGGATTGTTAAAGTGCAGCAGTGAGAGTGCGTAGTTAGTTCCTAGGGTCCCAAAGGTTCAGGGTGTAGCTGAATGGGCTTGTCTATATGCATCACAATGGAACCTAAGGTCCTTGGTGGTGGGTATAGGTTTGATTTATTTGGACTTGTGGATATGTGATGCATTTGGGCTGGGGTTCTTGGTGATATTTTGGGCAACTCTCAGGTAGGGGATCAAATGCCTGGGTGGGTGCATTGGGTGGGCAGGGCTGCTTGAGATGAGTTTCCTTGGGGCTGTCTTGGGTGTGTGCCAGGGCCTGGAACAGAAGAGGCTTGGGCTCACATGTTGGGTGTCAGGTGGGTATACTGGTGGAGAGCCTATCCAGGGGTTTTCTGGGTACCTGCCAGGCTGGGACTATAAGTAGCTTGGGCTGTCATCTGCTGGTTGGGAGCTGCTCTAGGCAGGGTTCCTTCTTGTGTCTGTCATGGGCATGCCTGGACAAGAAGATGCATGGGCCTTGCTTTGGGTTGGTGTGGGCTGCTCTGGTGAGGGTCCTCCTCCACCAGGGACCAGACCAGAAGGGACCTGAGGCTGCATGTTGGGTGGGTGGGGACTGCTCCCGGAGGGGTTCCCCTTGGGTCTGACATGGGCATGTGCAGGGCATGGACAAGAAGAAGGCTGGGCCAGTGTTTCTGGTGGGTGCGGGCTGTTCTAGGCAGGGAGTCTTATGTGGGGGTCATTCAGGTAGTGTTGTTTTTTATATTTTTTTAAAGAGAGAGAGAGAAAGAGAGAGAGATAGAGAAAGTGATAATCAATTTTATTTAGTTTTTCATGTGGCTTTCATTACCACGAGACTTTGTTGTGTATGTGGTGCTGGGGTTTGAACTCCCATACTCGCACATGATAGGCAAGCACTGTAACAGTTGAGCCACCACTCCAGCCCCTAATCATGTAGTTTTAAAAAACATAGCTCTGCACATCATGGAAGCCAATAATTTAGAGATAATAAAACCTCCTTTCCTCATCTTGCGCTGTTTGCTTAAGGAAAATAGGAGATAATGATGATATTCTTAGCACAAGAGTATGTGTACATGTGTACCCCATATTCAGGAGCTCCATGATGGTGGTGTTCACATCTTTGACACTAGACCTCAGCTTTGGCCCTGGCACACACTCTGCTAATGAAGTAAGAAATAGCTGGCTCTCTAGGTGGCATCTCTAGGAGCAAAATAGTGTCTCCAAGCCCCTGTACAGTGCAGAGAATCCACTCTCTTTTTAAAATAAAAAGAAGGGAGTATGAATATGGGCACAATGGTTTCAAAGTGGTACTTTTGGGTATAGGAGGTTTAGTCTGATGAATTAATGTTCCAAACAAAAATCCCAACAACTTCACCCCAATCTTAACAAAAAAATTGGGATAGGTTCAGTTTAAATTGTCACATTCTATGCCATAATATATAAGATGAAAGCAAGATATTTAATGTTTCTGATTTGTTTTTTTGTCCCAGAAGGCACAATGGTGTGGAAACATTGGTCTGATCATGATAGCACATCCTCCTACTTTATTTGGTTTTCACAAATAATTGTCATACCTGTCCCATTGTTACAAAGCTCTTGAAAATAAAAATAACTTCTACATTAATGAAAAGTGGTAGGCAGTTTAAGTTTAGGAGAAAATCAATGGATTTGGAGTCAGAAGCCTAGTTTGTGAATTGCAACCCATATTTTACCTATGTAGGAACTGTGGCCATTCAATCATATAAACAATTTTTCAGTTCCTTGAAGTGCAAAATGAACACCGTATAACACTTTCACTAGTTCATTCAACTTTCTTGTTTGTTCAATTTGATTTTCCCTGTCTATAGGGTAAGATTCAAGCTCTTATTATTGATGTTGCTTTACCATTTTCCCCATCATTTCCTGCGCATATCCTTATGTTGTGGCCATGTCCCGCTGTTCAGGCACACGATAGAGGATCAATGTTTTTGTTGATTAAACAGTTTTACCTTCTGAAAAGCATAAGAAAACACTGCACCAATGATTGGCAGTGAGAGAGTTAAGCTGTGGAGTGAGGGACCTAGGGCATTTATTTAATTATGCAAATTCAGTCAACTAAATTATCATGTGTCCTCCTGGCTTCTGTTATTTCCTCCCTAAGAATCTCTCCTCAGTCTCAGGCTAGGTGCTTCCTCTTGGCAATCTTGGAGGTGATGTTTGTACAGTGTAATGGTTATCTTTGATTCAATCCAGCATCCCTCCATTTCCATATTTCCCTTTCAGTGTAACTGCCAGCATCTGTATTTATTTCCCTAAGGCTTTTTCTTACTGGAACATATGTTCTGCCTGCCTGTTCTTCTTTCTGGGAAATTAATTATCTCTCCAGTCTCCAGAACCCCTTAACCATGGACACTTGGGAAATGGAATAAAAATAACTACCTTCTTGTCCCTTTATATAGTTGGATAACTCTGAGATGGCTGCTTGCTTACCCTGGGGGTCCAGAGCGATTTAGCCCCAGTTCCCCACAGTGGCAGCAGGCTTGACAAGAGCCCTTTGCTGGAAGTCTTCTTTCCCTGTTTCTCTTTTCTACTCCTCATATCATCTCTTCATCTCTTTATTACCTGTGAGCTACTTTTACTGGATCTTCTCATGGTTTTCTCCTTGGGGACAAATGGGCCACATAGTCCATAATGTACGAGAGGCAAATTAGCTTCAAGTTTTAAACAACCAACTTCCAATTAATTTTTTTTGAGACGTTCAATACTGATTGTTGGATGGATGCTTTTTCATTCTAATGGTTTCCTTTGAGGGTATTGCTTTGTTTGAAAAGATTAATTATGAAAGTTAATGAAACAAAATAATTGACAACAATCTAACTCCCAAAAAGGCTCTAAAATCTCCTCTCTATAGAATTCTCCATTTTTCCTGCTCCACCAGTTTTTTTTGAAGAATATAAAATATTTTCCTTTTACTTACTGCTGCAATTTTCTTTTTAGGGTGATCAAAGCTGGAAAAGATTTAATTATAAGCAAATTTTCTGTTTCTTATGCTACATCTGAATCTAAACTATCATAGCCACTCTGTTTGGTGGTCACTGAGAGCCTCAATGGCAGAGTGGACTCCAGTGTAAAATTACTTTCTCATAGAGAGTGTACCTCATTTTGTAGCCAGTTTTGTCTGTTGTTGAGGCTGTGCCAAAGACTCTTCATAGGAGGTCTGTATCACTGGCTACTTCAGGCTATAAACAACTACAGAAAAATACCACCTCTTTTTCCTATTCTATGCTGGTATTATTTCCCCATCATCATTTCCTGTTTTTAAATTCTATTATTGTTGGTTTGACTAAAGTATCCTTACTCCTTTTCTCTCCCCCCACTTACTTTTTCTTCCATTTTTTTCTTTACCACTCCACTTCCTTCTTCCATTCCTTCTTTTTTCTTTTTAGCTCTCTTCCTTTCTCCCCTTTTCTATTTTTCTCTTCCTTTCCTAGACAACTTTTATCCATCTTATAGACCTTTCTTACTTCTGAAAACAATTTAATGTATTGAAACTTCCTCAGTATTTTAATTATTAATCATTTGAGTTTGAGCTTGCACTTAAATTTTATTATAAACATTATCAAAATTAATTTTTTTCTTCTTTTTTGTGATACTGGGAATTGAAGCCTGAGGCACTTTGTCACTGATCTACATCTCTAGGCCTTTTAATTTTTTATTTTGAGACAGGGTCTCACTAAGTTGTGGAGACTGTACTTCAATTTAGGATCCTGCTGTCTCAACCTCCCAAATTGCTGGGATTATAGCTGTGCACCACTGTGCCCAGAACATTATCAGGATTTCTTACTGTCAAAATCATATTTTTAAATCATTTTCCCTGCCTCTTGAATGGATTTACCCTAGATTTGTCTTTTTGTTTTTAACTTGTAAACATTGTCATGCTTTTGAAGCTTGGTACTAAGTTGGATCATGCAACCCAGTGGTTTATCTTTGGATCTTCTATCTAAGCTGTAGAGTATCACACTGTATGTTGATTTCTGAAGTAGTCACATATACAATCGAAATAGAAAATGTGTTCATATTCTTCTAGTCACATAGTTTCCTTCATCATAATGCCACAACCCAACTATTTCAACCTCTCATCTAGTTGATTATATTATTTCCTTTTGGTGAAGCAACAAACACTATATATTTGGTGACAGAAAACAATGCACATGTATTAGCTCAGAATTCAGGAAGACAAATGTCTGAAATAGATGCCAGGTGTTAGCAGTGGTTATGGAGGCTGTAGGGGAAAATATGTTCTCCTTTCTAGCTTCTGGGTGTGTTCTGTACTACTCGGCCAGTGACCCCGTCCATTATCTTCAAAGACAGCAGAAGCAAAACTGCTATGCCATTGGTCTGGGGAGGTGTCTTAGCAGTAGAGCACTTGCTTGGTATGAGGGAGGACCTGTGTTCAATCCCCACAGCCACATACACAACTAAGTGAAGAAAAAGCAAAAACCAGATGAACAAATAAAACGAACTCTCTTTCTCTTAAAACAAATAGCAACAGCAATAACAACAAACACCGCCAGCCCCTATTTCCATCTTCACATCTCCTTCTTGACTCTGGCTCCCCTCTCTCTTTCACTTGTGAGGAACTCTGTGATTAGATTAGCCACACAGATAATACCGAGTTGTCTTTCTGTCTCAAGAGCCTTAATTCAAAATGAGAAATATCTGAGGTGATGGATAAGCCAACTACTCCAATTTGGTCTTTACACATTTTATATATGTATTAATATGTCTCACTGTACACCATAAATATGTAAAATACCTATGTGTCAGTTAAAAACAAAAAAATTAAAAAAGATTCTTAATTCAGTCATATAATCAAAATCTCCTTTTCTATGAAAGGTAACTTGGCATTTAGGAGTTAGGACATGGGTAACTTTGGGAAATTATTATTCTGCCTTTCACATGGATCTAGGGCAGTCATATGTAGACCATTTGTTCTGCCCAATCTGTGGCAGGCCTGGCTGGTTCCAGGAGAGGACTGAGTAGTCTGTCTTGGCATTGCTCCACTTTCCCAGATACACTCCCCAGAGAGCTGTATGATAGGCCTATGGAGATTTCAAGCAGAGTAGGCTGAAATACCACCCTGTTATGGTTTAGACATGAGGTATCCCCCAAAAGCTCATGTGTGATACAACACAAGAAAGCTTATGTAAAAATGATTGGGTTATGAGAACCTTAATCTAATCAGTGCATTAATCCTCTCATAGGGATTACCTGGGTGTTATCCACAGGTAGGGAGGGCATGGTGGGAGGGGGGTCATAGGGGGTCTGCCTTTGGGGTATATATTTTGGTTGTGGCGAGGGAAGTATCTCTCTCTCTGCTTCCTGGTGCCATGTCCCTATCTGTCTTCCTCTGCCACAAACTTCTACCACAAACTTCCACCCAGGCCTCAAGGAATGGAGTTGGTTGGCTATGAAATGAGACCTGTGAAATTGTGAGCCACCAAATAAATGTTTCCTCCTTAAAATTATTCTTGTCAGGTCTTTTGGTCAGCAAAAAGCCATACTAGAACAGATCCAGCTGTTCCACTCCTTGGTAGATAGCCAAAAGATCTAAAATCAGCGTACTAGGGTCTAGAGCAGTGCCTCAGTGGTTATAGTGCTTGCATGGAAAGTGTGAGGACACGGATTTGAATCCCAGCACCATGTACACAACAAAGTGTCAGAGCAATGAAAGCCACATGAAAAACTAAAATAAAGTTGATTCTCTCTTTCTCTCATTGTCCCTTTCTCTTAAAAAAATAATATCATCATACTATCCCTATAGATGCAGCCACATCAATGTTTGTAGGAGTGCAGTTCTCAATAGTCAAGTTTTGGAACCAGTCTAGGTTCCTCTCAACGGATGGATAAAAAAAATGTGAGCAATATATACACAATGGAGTATTACTTGTCATAAAGAAAAATGATATTATGGCATTTGCCAGTAAATGGATGGTAATCAAGAACATCATGCTAGTTGAAATAAGTCAGCCTTGGAAAATCAAGGGTTGAATGCTTTCTTTCATATGTGGAAGCTAGACCACAATGATAAAAAGAAAAAAAGAAAAAGGAAATGTGTGCCTATGGAGAAAATAGAAGAGAGATCAGTGGAGTAGAAGAAGGGCATTGAGGGAGAGAGAGAAGGCATAGGAAAAGGGAGAGAATGGTGGAACAGAGCTGTCCAAACTTTTTTATGTATGTATATGAATATGCCACAGTGAATTTCTTCTTTATGTATATCCATAATGCCCAAATTAGAAAAAGAACTATGACTAAATAAAAGAAAGATAAAAAGAGTAGAGGG
Source organism: Aplodontia rufa (assembly GCA_004027875.1). Lineage (NCBI taxonomy): Eukaryota > Metazoa > Chordata > Mammalia > Rodentia > Aplodontiidae > Aplodontia > Aplodontia rufa. The sequence continues at coordinate 13,537 of PVKS010019692.1, forward strand.
ACAGGAACAGGTAGAGGAAGGAGGGAGGTAAAGAGGAAGTACTAGGGATTGAATTATAATAAATCATATTCCATTTTTATATTATTATGTCAAAATGAACCCTAATATTATATATATAAGTATGAAGTTGTTTCTTTGGAATAGATTGATTTGTAGACTAACTTAATGACCCAAGACTGTGTTCATTTAAAAAAAATAAACATTTATTTCAAGGAGGAAGGAAAAAGTATTAATTTTCAAAGATAATGAATTTCATGTTCTTATTATTTTCTTTAGGCTATTATACATGCCATGATGTTCTTTTTTACTCTGCCTTATGCTGTGAGGATAGCTCACATTCTGGATCAACACAGAGATATGTGTATTATCCAGGCTTTTAGCAGGGATTGTGATTCCATTCAGATGACTCAACTGCAATGATTATATTAGTCAGAGTTTTACAGAGAAACAGAACCAATAAGAGAATATTTCTAAATTTATTACAATGAATTTAGAGAGGCTAAGGAGTCTCATAGTCTTCTATCTGCATGTGGGAGGGAGACTCATGAAAGTTGGTGGTATAGTTCAGTCTGAATCTGAAGGCCTGAGAACCTGGGAAGGCACTAGGGTAAATCCTAGTCCAACCACAGAAGTAGATAAGTAAGATGTTTCAACCCAGCAATAATACAGGAACATGAGTGGGAATTCCTCCTTACTCTACTTTTTATTCCATGCAGTTGCACAATGATTTGGAAGATACCCACAGAATTTTGGGAGGACAATCTACTTTACTGGGTCTATCTATTCAAATACTAATCTCACCAGAAATCCTTTCCCAGACTCATTCAGAAATAATGTTTAATCTTCGTACTCTTTGGCAAATCAATTTGATGTATAGAATTAACCATCACAGACCAATAAAGACACCACATATGGAGGAGTTCACAGAGATGAGAGAATTAAGAATGGATAGAGAAGCATCCAGGGACTATTAATATTGAGAAAATATTACTATCTAAGACCTGAAAAGATCAGGGGAGGAAATTGTGTTGTTGGAGCCCAGTGAGAACTGCAGCTGTCAAGCAGTTCTGAGAGAAGCTATAGTGATAGACAGAGGCAGCCACTGTGAAAACCAAGAAGCAAACACAGAAGAAACATGCTCTCCGGTCTGAGAGTCAGGATTGGCAGGGCACAGGATGAATGCACAACTGGATTCTCACATATAGTATTTCTAAATATTTAAAAGTTGAAAATTAAACTAACAAACCATATAGTAAAATATATTCTATCCTTTCATATTTTCAAATATAATTTGTATGGATCTCAGATACAAGGTACAACTTTAAAATTCTTGAATTTCTTGAAGTTTTTTTTTGCAGAATTATGGTGTGGAGAGGGCTGAATCTGGACTTATGATCCAGTTTGTGGCTCACATAGAGGGATTCCAAAGTGTAGATTTCCAGGTTCTTCCCATTCCTCTTTCAACAGTCACTCACGGTGAGCTCTACTGTCTAATATTTCAGTGTGAGACACATTCAGGTAAATGGTCCACTTGGCCACTGGAACAAGGCTCAGGACCATGATAAGAGTGACTCTCAGAGGCCTGATTATCCAGAGCTTGAGGTGGAAAGGGGAGGGGTACAAGCTCTCTATGGGAACGTGCTGGTCATCTCATTGTCACTTCACCAAGAGGGAAGAGAGTGTGGCCATCATGGGGAACACTAAATCATAGGATCTGACCTTTCTCTGACTTCCTTCTATCTCCTGATGATGTCTCCTAATGGTTTAATTCAACTGGTGTGGGCTTCTATCAATGGAGCCTGTGGGATGTAGTATCTACTGTAGATAACAGAGACAGACATAAAGAGGAGGGTCTGTCTTTCCTCAAGGTGAGAGAAGGCTGTTATAGTGTTAGGCATGTTATAAATATATTCATTTTCTAGATTATATAAAAAATACAAAAAAGTGCAGGCGTAACTAAAAACCAATACAATGACTCAGACTCTGTCATCCTGTGGACACCAAGCTAGGGAGTAGGATGAAGTTGTAACTCTTGCCCCTTTTGAGTCTTGTAGTTGAGAGTGGCAATTCACCTCTCCATCTTCTTCTTCTCCCATTGAAGCACTGATGAACAGGCACTGTACACTGACTGCTGAGTTGGAGTCAGCACTTGTCATGGACATGTGTTCAGGTCACATGGGTGTCACTAATTGTGTATGTCCGCTGAGTGGAAATAGAGTCAGATTGAGTGCATAAGTAAAAGTCCAGAGGACTTTTGGAATTCATTGATTTTGATATCTTGTCTATGTGATATCATAAGAATCTCCATTAGTTTCTCTATTAAATCTCTTATATTAACTGTCAGCTTAACTTGACAGTTTAGCTCACATTGACTTAGAGTGGCGCTAACTACTTCTAAGCTGTACAGGTTGAGTCTCCCTAATTCCAAAAAAATTCAAAATCCCAAATACTTCAAAATCCAGAACTTTTTGAGCGTTGATATGATGCCACTAGTGGAAAATTCCATATCTGATATCTTTTTTTTTTTAAGAGAGAAACAACTTTATTTAGTTTTTCACATGGCCTTAGTTGCTCCAACACTTAGTTGTGTACGTGGTGCTGGGGTTTGAACCCGGGTCCTCATGCTTGCCAGGCAGGTGCCGAAACCACTGAGCCACTGCTCCAGCCCATATTTGATATCTTATAGTGAGTTGCAGTCAAAATGCAGATGCACTAAAAAATTGCACAAAATCACCTTTGTGCTGTACTTATAAGGTGTACAATAGTCATAAGTAAGTTTTGTGCTAAGATCTAGGTCCTATATGCAATATACCCATTATGTAAATGAAAGTGTTTAAAATATGAAAAAAATTAAAATTTGAGATACTTCTGGTTCCAAGCACCAGATAAGAGATATTCAACTTATATATCTGTCTGGAATAACAACCTTAGTCTAAGGCAGATCAAACCCTAGTCATAACCTCCATAGTAGCTATCCTTTTCTTCTGTATATTAGTGTACCCATACTAATGATTTAAACTGAGTTGTTTAGAAAAATCATCTTAAGTTTCTGACCCCTTCTTTTTAATCTGATTGAAAGTGAAAAGTGGACCATAAACTCTGGCAAAACTTCTTCCCATATTCCTAGCCTAAGGCAAAATATGGAATAATTATTAAAAAAAACAAACAAAAACAGTTGCCCTCTGCCTAGGACTTAATGGCAATGAAAGGAATGTGTATGTCATGATCTAATTCAATCCTTCCTTGTGCTGTGGGGGATTTAGAAAGGGTAGATTTAATTTTACCTTTACTTAGTAAAGAACTTGGGGCTCAGAGGATGTTTGTCACATTCTGCCATTGCACAGTGTGACAATAAGTGCCAAAGCTAGAATTCAAGTAGGGGTCATGAGAGTTTGGTCTATCGCTCTTCTAGCCTATGTGAGTAAGTTGTAGGGAATGGCTGCATTTCCCCCTGTTCCCAGCACAGGTCACAGTAAGTGAATCTGGACTTAATCCAATTACATTCTTCCCTGGCTATTTTGTTGCTGGTGCTCTTTCATGGTAAATTATTGGTACCTGTCCATCTGCCTCACCATCCACCATCATGGCCGGGTGGTCATAGCTGTACACCTAAAACATCCTAATTTAAAAAAGTGACTTATGATCCATTGTAAAGACACATAATCATTAAATCCAAACAAGTTTCAACTAATGAGCTTTTAAATGATTGTGAACAATTTGCTGTTACAAACAATGCTGAAGTGAATATTCTGATACATACATATTTTCACATATATATGGTTATATGTATAGGCTAAGTATCAGGATGCATAATTTCCAAGTGGGGCCATTAAAAATTTTTTTTGTCTTGGAAAAGTGTGCAGATAAGTCAATTATCCAAGGAGGTATTTGGTTTTTAAATATGTTTTTATTTTTTAAATAACAGAATAGTTTTCTTATTATGAGGTATGATGTGTTATTGCAATGCAAATACAAAATCTTGTGATCTTCTCGGGGTCATTGGCATATATATCACTTTAATCATTCATCATTTCATTATGTTGGCAACATTCAAAATCCTGTCTGGTAGCTATTTTGAAGCAGGTAACTAATTGTTGTCAATTTTTGTTATACTACAGTGTTACAGAATGTCAGAAGTTACTCCTTCTTTCCAACTGCTCTCCTGTATCTGCTAACCAACCTTTGTTCATACACTCTATCTCTACTCTCCCAGAATCTGAAAACTACTATTCTATTTCTACTTCTACAAAATCAAAGTTTTAGCTTTCATGTATAAATGACACCATGAATCATTCCTCTTTCTATTCCTGGCTTATTTCTCTTAACCTAATTTTCTTCAGTTCTATCCATGTGCTGCATATAACAGAATTTCATTTATTTTTAAGGCTTAGAAATATCTACATATTTACATGTACATAGGTATGTATATATAGATATATAAAATATGATACACATATATAATATATGTCACTTTTTATTCATATATGTCACATTTTCTTTATCCATTTCTCCATTCATGGATGAGTCCTACATACATACATATCTTGAGTATTCTGAAGAGTGCTGCAATAAACATTTTATTTAGTGATTGATTTTATTTATTTTTGGAGATATACCCAGTAGTAGGATAGCTAGATCATATGGCAGTTCTCTTATTTTTTTTCAGAACTTCCATACTGTTTTCCATAATGGCTGTAGTAATTTATATTCCACCCTGTAGTATATGAGAGTTCTTGTTTCTCCATATCCTTAACAGCATTTGTTATTTTTTTCTATTTTTTGTTAATAGCTATTTTGACTGAGGTAAGATGTTATCTCTTTGTTACTTAATTTGCATTTTTCTGATGATTAGGGTTGTTGAGCTCTTTTCCATAAACCTGTCAGCCATTTGTATATCCTCTCTTGATAAATGTGTACTCAGGTTATTTGTCTATTTCTAAATTAGGTTTCTATTAGTTCATTGTAATTATACATAATAGTGAGGTTCATTAGGAGATATTTGTACATGCACATAACATAATTTGCTCTATTGGATTTTTTTTTGTCTTTTGAGTTGTTTGTAAGGATATTTTTTCAAGTGCAGCCTTAATTTTTAGGTTCCCAAAAATTTCTGCAGGGCATGCTTCATATCTTTGTTCCTCAGGCTATAGATCACAGGATTTATGAATGGAGTTCCTACAGAATAAAACAAGGTAACAAGTTTCTGCATTCCAGCTTCATGCTCAGATGTTGGGCTTAGGTACATGACCATTACTGAGCCATAGAAGAGAGACACTACAGTCATATGGGACCCACATGTAGAGAAGGCCTTTCTTCGCCCAGATGCAGAAGGAACTCTAAACACAGCTCTGAGAACAAGGGCATAAGACCCTATAATGCAGAGGAAAGGAATAAACAGGAGCAGAGAACTCAGGATCATCCAAAAGAATTCCATCACTGGGGCTCTGGAACAGGTGAGAGCTAACAGAGGACCTGGATCACAAAGAAAGTGGTCAATAATCCTGGATCCACAGAAGGACATCTGGGAAATGATGATGATAGGAACTGGAAACCAGAGGAAACCAAGTACCCAGCAAGTGGCCACAAGGACATTGCAGAGACGCCCAGTCATAAGAGTAGGATAGTGTAGAGGTCTGCAGATGGCAAGGTACCGATCAAATGCCATAACTGCCAGGAAAAAGCATTCTGTAGAACCCAGGGAGAAGAAGAAATAGAACTGCAGGAAGCACCCAGAGAAGGAGATGACATTGGTGTCAGAGAGGAAGTTGGCCAACATGTTGGGGACCGTGGAGGTGACATACCAGATCTCCAGGAAGGAGAAGTTGGCCAGCAGGATGTACATGGGGGTGTGGAGTCTCTGGTCCCAGCGCACAGCACAGATGATGGACCCATTGCCCATGAGGGTCAGGAGGTAGACAGTGAAGAAAAGCACAAAGAGGAGGATGTGCTTCTCCCTGGAGCCAGGGAAGCCCAGGAGGATGAAGCCAGTGATGATGCTGGAGTTTCTGGGGAGGCTGAAAGTTTTCATGTACCTGGGAGTTGTAAAATTATCTGCAATTACCAAATATTCTAGGGATAGCAGCAGGGCTTTTTTTTTTGGTCTAAACAAGAAGCTGAAATTAATTTATCATTGATTAAATATTTACTGTTTGCTAGGTATACAACTAGGTAAGCAGTGGGCACACAGCTGTGAAAAAACAAATTAAAATTCTGTCATATGTAGGTCTCCTCAGCCACAGCTCTTTTTGTTTACTCTTGAACTAAGTATACTTGTTCAGCTCTTTGCTGATACCTTTGTAAGATTAGCCTGAAGTTTTTCCAATGTCAAGAACCGCTTTGTGGCAGTGATTGGGGATATGCAAAATTCTTGCATTGAGAAAGTTTTCTGAATTTTAAAAAAGGAAGGGATAAGAATACTTCCTTAGTACTCTGTAAATGGTCACCCAATGTAGTTGCTTGTTGATTCTGATGATTTAGGGAAGAAAAACATGGGACATCTGTTTTGGGGTGTAGCTCAATGAAAGAGTATTCACCTAGGAAGTCCAGCACTGAGTGTGCATGCATGTGCATGTGCACACACACAGACACAATAGGACTTTCAGTGTCACCTAGAATATTATTGGACAGTGACTATATTTCAACTTAACCTGTGTATTCCTTATATCTAAAATATTTACCAATATCATAAGCAAATTATCAATTTTACTGGGAAAAACTACTAGAAAAAACAGAACTTAAGGCCCCCTGGATAGGTAACCTGAATTAAAATTAATATTTTTATTACTGGATGAATAGTTGAGTAAATATTTGAGGACTTTTCTTCCTTTCTGTTTCAAACATCATATCTCTTTCCTTTCTTGTATTCTTCATATACAACCCAGTTGTAATGACTAGTGACTCTTTCCAGAATATGCCTTGACCCATCCATTTCTCTCTCTCCCATGCCACCCCCTCCTACCCTGAGTTCAAGCTACCACTATTATTTCACTAGGTCACTGCAAAGGGTCCTGAATGATCTGTCTGGTTCCTGCCTCTGCTTCTTTGCAGCTCATTTTAACTGCAGTGTCCACAGCGACTTTTAATAATGTAGATCTGGTCATGATACTCTTTGCATAAAAACATTTAGTATCTTCCTCAACCTAGCATGAAATTCAAGCACTCTTTTGTAGTACATGAGGATCTGAATAATTCAGCCTCTGATTATTTCTACTAACGGTCTCCCTTCTTCCTCTGTCCTTCCTGCTCTGCCTCCCTCTTCCCACTTCTTCATTTACATGGGCCTGCTTTCAATCCAAGAATAAGCCAGGTCTTCTATGGCTAGGTTCTTTTGCCTGGAAATCTCATCTGGAGCTCCTTTGTTCTTGTCCCAGGTATTCTCTTCTCAGGAAGAACTTCATTGAACACCTTATAACCTTATGTAAGCTTCTCTGCCATTTCTGTGTTTTTAACTTCTATGTATTTTCTTCCTGGAACTTATCAAAATTTGAAATTATTTTATTTCTTTATTTATTTGCCTGCCTTGTCTGAAAATTCATTGTTTTATTACAGTTTGCAGAACTTAGTGGATGTTTAATAAATGGTTATGTAACTGACTAGTTCTGCTCTCCCTTTATTAAACATATTTTTCTTATTATAAAATATGTTTATCATAGAATTTTTGGAAAATGCATGTATAGTAAGGAAGAGAACAACAGCCTTTAAAAATATACAACTATTAATAGAAGATATTTCGGGAAAATATGTTTCAAGACTTAAAGCAATGTAATTTATATGAAAGTGATTTTTATAACATATGAACTTAATAACAAACAAACAAAAAAGTTAAGTAAAGGTTTCTGGCATGTGTAATTTAAGAACATCTCTGTATTTCCTGAACTTAACAGAATGCTGATATAGATTTCAGGGAATTCATCTGAAAGAGGGTATGAGAGATGGAATGTTCTTGGAAACAATTCTATGGTAGCTCATTATTTCTCCAACTGCTAAGTGATGAGCAGCAGAGTAGAACACCAAGGCTTAATTTCTGTTGATTTTTTAAACAGCTTGCTTTATGGATTTTACATAGTTATTTAACATTTCTGAGTTGTAGTTTCTTAAGTGGGAGTTGTATTATATAATTCTTAATCTTGTTCAACTCTATGATGTTTATGTAGGAATTTCCAGGCCACATAGGAAAGCTAGACTTAAAAATCTAGAAGTTGTATATAACTATGGAAGGGAAGCATTTGCTGAATATTGTATGAATTACATATGAAGTTACACTCTTCAGGATAGTTTTCTTTCAAGTATAAACCCTCAAGTTAGTTTTCCAAGCAGGAGCCTGACAACACTGTCCTGAAAATAGAAAATGTATAAAGTATATTATGTTAAACAATAAAATTAAATGTGAGCTAAGGTAAAGATGTTTCCACTGGACTATCTTGTTACCGATTTTTATCAATCAGCTTCTAAGTATAGAAAGCAGCCACTGGGTTAACAGGTCACAGTGTGAATTGGCAGGTTCCTTCTGAGTTGGCTGCAGAGGGTGCTGTGGTCCAGACAGTGGGGACAAGAGTATGGGGCCACAAGGATGTGTGCAAAGTTTATGTGTGCATGCAGACTTCTGGATGATAATTCAACAACCTAGATGTTTTTCATTGATACTTTCTTTTCCTCTTAAGCCGAGACCTAGGAACTAGAGTGGAGTGGAAGTCTTGGTATCATAGTTAACCTCTCTCAGCAGCCAGTGCAGACAATATGCTTATCAGCAGAACCCTGAGCCTCCCTGGCCTGGAGAGGACCTGCTGCAGAGCTTGACTCTCTGGGTGTGAAACCTGCCCCCACCACTTTGTAGCTGTAGATGTTAGACAAGTTATTAACCGTTTTAATGCTTTGATTTCCTTTTCTGGAAAGAGAAGAGTAAGAGCACTGAATGTATATGATATTTTAAGGATTAAATAAGTAATATTTTTATGGTTGGCATCCAGTTAGTGCTTTCTAGCCCTCTGTCCCACTATATTAACTCTTTCTTGAACTCCTTTGACAGTTAGTACCATGCATTGATGGCAAGTGGTAGGCAGCTGTGATACACTAGATGGAGTTCTGGGTTGGAATATGGATCTCTAGGATTTTTATTCCAGTGCTTACATTGCCTAATTATAAGAAATTCTGCAAATCAATTATTTCTTGTCTCAGAGTTTCATTAAATGCTTAGTGAAAATGATAATGCCTTCTTCAAATGGTTGTAATGATGAGTGCTGAATGATATAATGACTGGGAAGGTAGAGTCACTTTGTCCATATCTGACATATAATAAATAGTAGATACTTTGTGTAAAACTGTCATAGAGTTAACAGAACACTGTTTTCAGAGATGTAGATTCTCCACATATATTTTAACATTTTTCTTCTCATTTAAATACTACATTACCTTCTCTTCTGAAGCAGAAAAGAGAAGCCCAAGTGAAGTTTCTCAATTAGCTTCTTGCAGAATTTTCTGAAATCAGGGATAGTTGTCTTTGTAATAATCCGCTGGGGAGAAGGTGTGCAAATAGTTTGGGATGACAATCAGTGAATATATTTGTTGTAGGATCCTGGGATTATAAGCAGAGTCTGCCCTTTGATCCTTGAGGATTCATTTATTGCTTCTAGAAGAACAGTACCAAGAGACAGCCTTCTGCTAGTTATTCCCTTACTTACTTTCATTCTTCTCTAGAGACCCATATGACTTCATTTCTGCTTTGATTTTCCCCAGGGGTGGAGGAAGTAATACCTATTTTACTGGTTTAAAGTCTCTCAGAGGTGGCCAATGATGCCATCAACAGATTTTTCACTCACTCACCAAGAGGAAATGGGCTGGGAAGTAGTGGACCTACCAATGGGGCTATGGCAGTTTCAATAGGAGTCAAAGCTTTTCCCAGATCGCCCATGGCCTCCTCAGTGATCTTCCTCTCTCTTCTTTCAGTTAGAGTTTCTGAGTCATGACACTTCTGCTGAGGAAGCCTGCCTCTCATGGGACAATTACCAGGCCTGAGGATACCCAAGGGGACTTAGCAGGGCCAACGTGAAGCAGTGTACAGAGAAGCTGCAATTGGACTCTACTGGTTTTCAAGATTTCTTCATCCCCAACCAAGGAACAGGTTTTAAAGTACAATTCTTTGTCTCTTCATATTCCTTTATCTTAAACATCACACTTCCTGTTTAAACACCTTTGCCTTCTCAACCCATAGCTTTACACTCAAAGTCCAGAGCCTGGTCAGTGAGGCCCCTCTACACCAAATAACTGACCTACCTGCAAGTCTTACCTCAGAATTTACTGTGGTTTTATCCTGTGCTTTAGCCACACTTAGGCACACGTAAAATTCCAGTCATGTATTTGTTGAGTGACTCATTTTGCCCTGTGAAGGGCATGAAAGAATACCCTTATTTTGAAAGAAAGAGACTTCACCTCTGTGGAGTGGTAACTCAAAGAGCTGAATTCAGGTGTGGCCAGTTTGCAAATTAATTGCATTGAAGAATATCCATGTACTGCTATGTGTATTTTTCTTTTGCCTTTCCAACCATTCCTGGTTCCTCTCATTAGATTTGGGAAATCTTTGATATTATTGAGCAGGTGCATAATGTGTCCAATAGTATGTCACATAGACTTAAGCGTCTATCCACCATTTATAACATTTAGATGGAAAAAGTTGTAAATTTCAATCAACTTTCAATAATCCTTTGGCTTATATTTATATTTCCAGTAATGATTACTTAAAGTATATACCTTGCAGGGGAAACTTGTCAGAAAACAGGTTACAAAACAAAAACATCAATGATAACCAAATCTTCAGAAGAGCTGATGATGTTCTATCTACACAATATTATTCCTATTCTTTTATATTTCTAGTGAGCTACTTTTAAAGACAAAAACTTGACATTTGTACATCATAACATACTAGAGTTAGTAACAGCAAGTAAAGATCAGAGTGCAACTAACTGTTGTTTCTCTTTTTGTTCATTATGAGTTTACAGAGCCCAACAGTTCAATTTAGTGCTCATCATGACGTTAGATTAGGTCAGATACTGAAAATAATTTTTATTTTTTCCTGTAGAAACAAATATTTACAAATTTCATGTAGAGTGTAATTTAGAGTTCAATGATTATTATTTTATTCTAATATTTGTACTACAAGGTAGTTACTTTAATTTTTAAAATATAAAAGTTTAACTTTGAAGAAAAATTCATTTTCATAAAATTACATAAAAATTACTTCTATTTTAGAAATATACTTTGGAACCTTAATGTTTTCACCGGTTTACTAACATTTGAAGGCTCATTTGATATAAAAAATGACCAGCTTGTAAGCCTGATTGAATTAAAAAAACAGTGAAAAATTCCTTCCCACCTTTTACTATCAAAATTATCATTCAGGGAAATTACAGATTAAGGCCTTACGATTAGTTAATAGTATGGTATCAATGTAAAATTTTTTTTGGTTTTTTTAACTATATTGCAGTTATGTGAAGTAATAATTTTTTTCCTAGAAAGTACACATTGGCACATCTAGGAGTAAAGGGCAAGATATCTGTAACACACTCTCAAAGGTATATATGTAGGAAAAGACAGAAAGACAGAGAGAGAGAGAGAGAGAGAGAAAGAGCGGGAGAGAGAGAAGCAGAATAATAAAGCAACTATGTAACAATTTGGGATTTGGATAAAGAGGATATGGAAATTTTTTCAACATTTCTGTAAAATTGAAATTACTTCAGAATAAAGGTCACCAAAAAAAAATCAAAACATCAGACCCATTTCTTGATTTTCAAGATCACATTTAAAAGTACATAATCTTTTAAAACAATTTGCATATAAAATTCAATTTTTCTTATGATTTAAATGGGTCCTAAAGAAGATAACAAGAAGGAAAAGTGCAAAAATGTAGGAAATTTTTTACGGAATTATTTTAGGTATAGTGATTGTTTGAATATGAGGTGTCTCCCCAAAGCTTCTGTGCTAATGTAGAAATTCAGAGATGAAGTGATTAGATTATGAGAGCTATAACCTAATTGGTGCATCCTAGTTTGCATGGACTAACTGTAGTGAGATGGGGCATGGCTAGAGGTGTGTGTGTGTGGGGAGGTACTCCCTGGGGCATGTCCAGGAAGGTTTCTTCTTCCCTGTGGCTTCTTCTCCCATTCTATCTCTCTGTTTCCTGTCCACCAGAAGCAGAACAGAGCTCCTTCACCATTGCCTTCTGCCACAATGTTCTGCTTCATTTCAGTCCCAGAGCAATGGAATTGTCCCACATGGACTGAACCTCTGAACTATGAGCCACAATATACTTACCCTCTTCTAAATTATTCTTTTTTTTTTTCAAAGAGAAAGGGACAGTGAGAGAGAGAAAGAAAGAAACAATTTTTATTTAGTTTTTTATGTGGCGTTCATTGTTCCGAGACTTTGTTGTGTATGTGGTGCTAGGGTTCGAACTTGCGTACTCGTGCATGCCAGGCAAGTGCTGAAACTACTGAGCCACTGCTCCAGCCCCCTCTAAGTTACTCTTGACAGATATTTTGGTCACAATGATAAAAACCTAACACAGCACCATATGAGTAGGTAGAGGAAATTCTACTTTGCAGATCTTTCATGGTTATGCCTGACTGAGTATACTTCTTCCAGAAATTTACTTTGTATCTCACACAGTCTTCTGAGTTGGGAACAAATACTAGAATTAGAAAAGTATAGAAACTCAAAGATCTGTGAAAGATTGTCCTCATTTATAAGGGTAGTTAACATTCACATTCCAGAAGAAAAAAATATGGAAAAGATGATAAAGATAAAATAGTTTATAAAATTATTTAATGATTGAGAACTTTTGAGCTCTCAAGGGCATTTAACCTAGGATAGGAACAAATCTTTATATAGCTAGACTATTTCTAAATATGAAGATTTACTCAGGACTCAAAATTTCTTTTATGTGGATCCATTATTGAAGTAAAATATGAGTTTTTTTCAGTGATATATTTGTTTTCTTGAGAATTATTTTAAATATTTTTCTCAAATTTGTACCCACTTATGTATTAAATTATATACATTTCATATTATTATCTCTCATCTGTATTTTATATTTTTATAATTATGCATTTTTTAAATTCAGGCAAAAAAATTATTTGTATAGAACTTATGGAAATGAGGCAGGGACATACAGAGAGACCAGAGATATTTGCCCTCATTTGGTAGCAATGTTTAATAAAAGTAGAACTTGGGTTGTAAAGAGTGCCTATTAAATTCTTAATTTATACTATCTAATTAATTCTAGCATTTTAAATTAACAGTGAAATTGGACCCTGCTGTACCATTCCATAGATGCCCCATATTTCCTCTATCCACAGGTTGTTCAGGTTTACTTGGCTATGCTAGAAGTCAGAGAAGGAGGGAGAGACAGGACTGCAGGGATATGAGGAAGGAGTGAGAATCACTGTGCTAAAAGAAGCTCTAAGGCCTGCTTTTTAGGTTTAAGTATAACATGGGGTGGAAGAGGTGAGGTATCACACCAGGCAAGTGTAAAGTCCTCAGCTGGTGGTTCAGATATCAGGGTAAATGACATCATAGGTTTTTTTTTTTTTGCATTGATTTTTAACTTCCCACTTCCCCGTTTTCCTCCAACATCTTCTACAAATCTTAATGCATCTCGGTCCTATGAAGTTTACAAGGAGTTCTAAATATACAGTGGAAGACAAGAATTCAAGATTAAGATTTTCTATCCCCAAACCACTCCTGAAAAAAGTATACTGGATTCTTTTAGAAGGACCTGTCTTCTATAAAGTCTAAATCTCTTGAGAGAAAGTGACTGTGTTGATTGAATTACAGGCAGACTGGACTCATGCCTGGATGTGGGTCATTGATGATGAATTCTCCATTTAAGAACACATAGAAGAAATTTGGGCAAGGAGTTAAGTGATAAGGTACTGAGAAAGCAATTGCCATCATTTAGCAAGCACTTCCATGCTAGGTACTTGTTAAGCACTGGACATAACTTATTTCATTCAATACAGGCAATAGCCAGTTTTCTTAGATGAGGAAACTGAAGCTAAGTGAGGCTGAGTAACTTCCCAAGGCCGTACAGTTATTAGTAGGTGATGGAGCTCAGGGAGTCACCCTTAGTTTCCAAAAGCATGATTGTATAGGAAGCATATATTAAAGTCAAGGGTCGTGCTTAATCCTCACCTCATAACTCAGTGCTACATTTTGTTCCTTTCAATAAAGGTTGCTTGCCATCCTTTGGAGAGTCTGCCTAATGCACCATGGCATTATTGTACAATCATAAATGTGTATAAAAATGATATGATATGCATTTGATGCTAAATCATAGTTACCACTACATCACTGACACCCCATTCTCTTGATTGTTCTATATCACACCCCTATAAGAGATATAAATGTCCATATCTCTGTGTGTGTGAGTGCGTGTGTGTATATATATATATATATATATATATATATATATATATATATAAAATAGTGAATTTTCCAGAATTAAATGATTGCATAAGTATTATTTGACTTCATGGGGGGGGGATAAAGAGTATGCTGAATTGTTGATTGTCTTCCTAGATGCCTCCTTATCTTCCCTCTATCTCCCATACCCCTGCCTCCCAACTCCACAAGACTATGGTACCCTTAGATTATGTGTTGCTATGCTCTTGGTGGGCTCAATACATGAGTTTGACTACCTGTAACTCAAGTCTGGGTTTAGCTCTAGCCTCCACAAATGAGGGAAAACATTTGATTCTTGACTCTTTGGGTTTGGCTGACTTCACTCAGCATGATTTCTTCCATTGAGATCCATTTACCTTTAAAGGTCACAGTATCATTTCTAATTGCTGAGTAGAACTTCATTGAATATATATATATACCACAGCTTTTGGATCCATTCATCCAGGGAGGGGCATCTGGATTGATTCCATAATTTAGTTATTGTAAATTGAGCTGCTACAAACATTGATTTTTCTGTGTCACTATAATGTGCTGATTCTAACACCTCTGAGAAAATACCCGTAAGAGGGATAGCTGGATCGTATTGTGGACCCATCCATAATTTTTTGAAGAGTCTCCACACTGCTTTCCAGAGTGGCTGGACCAGTCTTCAGTTTCATGAACAGTGTTCTAGTATTACTATCTCCTCACACCCCTCCATCATTTGTTACTGTTAGTATTCTTCATCTTTGCCAGTCTGACTGGAGTGAGGTGAAATCTTACTGTAGTTTTGATTTGCGTTTCTCTAATTACTCATGATTTAGAGCACTTTCTCATGTATTCATTGGCTTGCTCAATTTCCTCTGTTGAGATGTTTCTGTTTAGCTCTTTGGTCTATTTATTGATTGGATTTTTTGTGTTTTTGATATTCAGGTTTTTGAGTTTATTGTAAATTTTGGATATTAGTCCCCTGTTGGAGGATTCACAGGCCATGATTATCTTTGAATCTGTTGGTTCTCTCTTGACAGTTTTGACCAATTCCCTGGCTGAGCAAAAGCTTTTTATTTTTTAATTTATTTTTTATTCATTCAACGTAGTCATACATATAGCAGGGTATCATTACCACATAATCATGATCACATGCAGATCACATGCATAATGACCAAGCAAGCCAAGGATAATGCCAGTTCATGATCTCCTCTCTTTGAGTTCCCGCTGATTCCATGTTTCCCCCACTTAACTCCCATGTTAGTTGGGCTTCTCATGGAAGTTGAAGGTTCCCCACTGTGTTGATAAATACCCTACTCCCTCCCTCCAGCTGCCTTGATATCCCTCTTATTCCCAGCCCCCTACTTTCGCCCCTCCCTTCATCCCCCAGCATCATAGGCAAGGTTCCCCCTATTTGTTAAAAATTCAAACATATTGCAGTTATTATTAGCTTAGCCTACCTTCAGTCTGTTTCCAATTGTGTTCTAGTTTCCACATATAAGAGAAAACATTCAGCCCTTGAGTCTCTGAGTTTGGGATATTTCACTCAGCATAATTTTTTCCATTTCCATCCATTCAGCTGCAGAATTCCATTGTATATATGTACCAAAGTTTTTTAATCCACTCGTCGAATGAGGGGCATCTGGTTGGTTCTATAGTTTAGCTACAGTAAATTGAGCTGCTATAAACATTAATGAAGCTGTATCTCTGTAATATGCCAATTCTAGCTCTTTTGGAAAAATACACAGGAGTGGGATAGCTGGGTCATGAGGTGGTTCCAGCCCTAGTTTTTGGAGGAGTCTCCACACTGCTTTCCAGAGTGGCTGTACAAACTTACAGTCCCACCAACAGTGTGAAAGTGTTCCTCTCCTACCACAACCCCTCCAGCATCTATCATTGTTTGTATTCTTCATTTTTGCCACTCTGATAGGAGGGAGGTGGAATCGCAGTGAAGTTTTGATTTACATTTCTCTGATTGTTAGTGATGTAGAGCAGACACTTATGGGCTTTTTGGACTTCCTCCATTGAGAAATTTCTGTTTAGTCACCTAACCCATTTATTGATTGGATTATTTGTGGTTTTGGTGTTCAGTTTTTTGAGTTCTTTGTATATTGTGGTTATTAGCCCTCTGTCTGAGGTGTAGCAGGCAAAGATTTTCTCCCATTCTCTGGCTAGTCTCTTGACACTCTTGACTAATTCTTTAGCTTTGCACAGTTTTTTAGTTTAATGGCATTCCATTAATTTGTTCTTGGCTTTAAATCTTGCTCTATGAGTCTTAAGGAAGGTGGTGCTGACACCTATGTCATGTAGTGTTGTACATGTTTTTTTTTATTCAAGCAATTGTATAGTTGCTGGTTTAATTTCCATATCCTTGAACCATTTTGATTTGATATTTGTGCAAGATGAGAGGTAAGGATCCAATTTCAGTTGTCTGAATATGGATGTCCAGTTTGTCCAGCACCATTTGTTGAACAGGCTGTCCTTCTTCCACACTATGCTTTTGCCTCCTTTATCAAGTATCAGATGGTTAAAGATTTGAGGTTTGTCTTGGTATCTTCTATTCTGTTCCATTGGTCTTCATTTCTTTTTTTGATACCAATACCATGCTGTTTTTATTACTATAGCCCTATAGTAAAATTTTATTTCAGGAACTGTGACACCTCCTGCTTCCTCTTTTTTGCTTAGTAATTTTTTTTGGCTATTCTGGGTCTTTTATTATTCCATATGAATTTGAGAATTGCTTTTTATATATTCATGAAGATTGTCTTTGGTAGCTTGATGGGAATTGCACTGAATCTGCATAGGGCTTTCAGTAGAATGGCCATTTTGATTATAGTGATTCTGCATAACCAAGAGCATGGAATGTTTTTTCCTCTACTCAGGTCTTCTGCAAACTCTTTTTAAAATGTTCAATAGTTTTCATTGTAGAGGTCCTTTATATCCTTCATTAGATTGATGCCCAATTTTTATTCTTTTTGAGGAAATTGTGAATGGGACAGACTTCCTGATTTCTTCTTCAATGGAATTGTTGCTGGAGTAAAGGAAAGCTATTGACTTATGAGTGTTGATCATGTAACCAGCCACTTTGGTAAATTCATTTATAAGCTCTAGAAGTTTTCTGATTGAACTTTTTGGGTCTGCTAGGTATAGGATCATGTCATCAGCAAACAGAAACACCTTGCCTTCCTCTTTTCCTATTTGAATTCCTTTGATTTCCTTCTCTTGTCAGATGGCTCTGGCTAGGGTTTCAAGGACTATATTGAATAAGAGTGATGAAAGTAGACAACCTTGTCTTGCTCCTGAGTTCAGTAGAAGTGCTTTCAGTCTTTCTCCATTAAGCATAATGTTGGCTATGGGTCTGACATAAATGATTCTTACAAAATTAAAGTATCTTCCTTTGATCCTTATCTTCTCCAGAGTTTTGAGCATAAACAAGTGCTAAATTTTATCAAAGGCATTTTCTGCATCAATTGAGATGATTATGTGATTTTTATTTTTATTCTTTTTAAGTGGTGAATTACATTTA
The DNA here is from genome assembly GCA_004027875.1 of Aplodontia rufa. Classification (NCBI taxonomy): domain Eukaryota; kingdom Metazoa; phylum Chordata; class Mammalia; order Rodentia; family Aplodontiidae; genus Aplodontia; species Aplodontia rufa. Next base: position 31,481 of record PVKS010019692.1, read on the forward strand.
TTGATTTGCATATGTTGAACCAGCTCTGCTTCTCTGGGATGAAGCCCACTTGATCATGGTATATTATCTTTTTAATGTATTTTTAGATCCGGATAGGTAGAATTTTATTAAGAATTTTAGCATCTATTTTCACCAGGCCAATTGGCCTGTAGTTTTCTTTTCTTGATGTGTCTTTGTTGGATTTTGGTATCAGTGTTATATTTGCTTCATAAAAAGTGTTTGGGAGGTTTCCAAACCTTTGAATTTCATGGAAAAGCTTGTAGAGTATCAGTCTGACAGGATACATGGGACTATATCAACTTTTTATATTTTTAAGGTTAACTTTGTGGACTAGAATGTGGTCTATTTTGGAAAATAGACCAATCTGTGTCTTTTGATTGGGGCATTGAGACCATTCATGTTCAGAGTTAGGATAGATGTGGGAATCTGGGTCCCAGACATTGTGACCATAGCTGTGTTTTGTGCCATCATGGATATATTTTAGTGTGTTTTGTGATTTTGACGTTCATTGTTTAAGGGTTTTGGAACTTCTTAGCATGTTCCTCTAAATGAAGTATGTCCTTGAGAATTTTCTACAGTGCCGGCCTTTTGTTCATGTACCTTGCTAGCTTGAATTTATCAATGAAGTATTTAATTTCCCTGTTGCATTTAAAACAGTTTCGTAGGATATTGTATCTTTGGCTGAAAATTATTTTCTTTCAAAATTTGAAAAATATCATTCCATGCTCTCCTGGCCTTTATTGTCTGAACTGAGAAATCCATAGTAATCCTTATTGGTTTGCCTGTGAAAGTGATTTGGTATTTTTCCAATTCGATTTTAGTTTCTTTTGTTGATTTCTGTTAATCATTTTTTAAAATTTCTTGAATATGGACTTACAATTAAGGGGGAATCATTAGCAAGCAATCAAGAACAAATGTATATTCACAAAGCAAGTCAAGGCTGATACCATTTCAAGGTTTCCTCCCTTGGGCTCCCAAAGGTTCCATGGTTCCCCAGTTAAACCCCAGGGTTAGATGGACTTCTTGTGGAGGTTGGAGGTTCCCCTCTGAGTTGATTTCCCCCATACTCTCTCCCTCTAGTATCCTTGATATCCTTCCTGTTCCTGTCCCCATCCTTTCCCACCTCCCAACATCCCCCAACATCCTAGGCAATGTTCTCCCCCTGTATGTGTAACAATTCAAACATGTTGAGGTTATTATTAGTTTAGCCATCTATCATACTGTTTCTGATTGTATTCTATCTAGCTTCCACAAATGAAGAAAATATCCAGCCTTTGAGTCTCTAAGATTGGGATATTTCAGGTAGCATAATTTTTTCCATCTCCATCCATTTGGCTGCAAAAGCCATAATATCATTTTCTCTAATGGCCGAGTAGCATTCCATTGTATATATGTACCAAAGTTTGTGAATCCGCTCGTTGAGTGAGGGGCACCTAGGTTGGTTCCATAATTTAACTATAGTAAATTGAGCTGCTATAAACATTGATGAAGCTGTATCTCTATAATATGCCAATTCTAGCTCTTTTGGGAAAATACCCAGGAGTGGGATAGCTGGATCATAAGGTGGTTCCAGCCCTAATTTTTGGATGAGTCTCCACACTGCTTTCCAGAGTGACTGAACCAGTTTGCAATCCCACTAGCAATGTGCCAGTGTTCCTCTTTTCCCACATCCCCTCCAGCATCTGTCATTGTTAGTATTCTTCATTTTTGGCACTCTGACAAGAGTGAGGTGGATTCTCAGTGAAGTTTTGAGTTGAATTTCTCTTATTGCTAGTGATGTACAGCATTTTCTCGTATGTTTATGGGCTTTCTGAACTTCTTTCACCAAGAATTTTCTTTTTGGTTCTGTAGCCCATTTACTGATTGGATTATTTGTGATTTTGTTGTTTAGTTTTTTGAGTTCTTTGTATGTTCTGGATATTAGCCATCTTTCCAAGGTGTAGCAGGCAAAGGTATTATTCCATTCTGTGTGATCTCTCTTGACACTCTTGACTTATTCTTTAGACGTGCAAAAAATTTTTAGTTTAATTGCATCCCATTCAGTTATTCTTGACTTGACTGCTTGTGCCATGGGAGTTTTGTTAAGGAAGATGGCACTGAACCCTATGTCATGTAGTGTTGATCCGACTTCTTTTTCAAGTAAATTTAAAGTTGCTGGTTTAATATCCAGGTCTTTGAACCATTTTGATTTAATTTTTGTACAAGGTGAAAGGTAAGGATCCAATTCAGTTGTCTACATATGACTGTCCAATTTGTCCAACACCATTTGTTGAACAGGCTGTCTTTCTTCCACACTATGCTTTTGCCCCCTTTATCAAATATCAGATAGTTAAAGGTATGGAAGTTTGTCTCAGAATCCTCTATTCTATTCCACTGGTCTTTAGTTCTGTTTTGACATCAATATCATTCTGTTTTTGTTACTGTAGCTCGATAGTATAATTACAGGTCAGGAATTGAGATACCCCCTGCTTCCTCCTCCTTGCTGAGTAATATTTTGGCTAATCTGGGTCTTCTGTTATTCCATACGAACTTGAGAAATGCTTTTTCTATGTCCATGAAGAATGACATTAGTATATGATGGAGATTGTATTAAATCTGTATAGTGCTTTGGGTAGAATGGCTATTTTGATTAAATTAATTCTGCCTAACCATGAACATAGAATGTTTTTCCATCTACTCAGATCTTCTATTTCTTTTTTTAGTGTTTGATAGTTGTCGTTGTAGAGGTCTTTAATATCCTTTGTAAAATTGATGCCCAAGTATTTTATTTTTTGTAGGAGATGGTGAATGGGACAGATATCCTGATTTCTTCTTCTGTGGATTTGTTGCTGGAGTAAAGGAAAGCTAGTGATTTATTTGGTGTTAATCTTATAGCCATTCACTTTGCTGAAATCACTCATAAGTTCTAGAAGTCTTCTGATTGAACTTATTGGGTCTTCTATGTATAGAATCAAGTCATCAGCAAATGGAGACAACTTGACTTCATCTTTTCCTATTCAATTCCTTTGATTTCCTTCTCTTGTCTGATACCTCTGGCAAGGGTTTCAAGGACTATGTTGAATAAGAGTGGTGAAAGAGGATAACCTTGTCTTGTTCCTGAAATCAGTGGAAATACTTTAAGTCTTTCTCTATTGAGCATAACGTTGGCCATGTGTCTGTCATAAATGGATCTTACATAGTTAAAGAATCTTCCCTTGATACCTATTCTCCAGGGTTTTGAGCATAAGTCGTGTTGAATTTTATCAAAGGCCTTTTCTGCATCAATTGAGATGATTATACGATTTTTATTTTTAATTTTGTTTAAGTGATGAATTACATTTTTTGATTTGCATATGTTGAACCAGCCCTATTTTGCTGGAATGAAGCCCACTTGTTCATGATATATTATCTTTTAAATGTATTTTTGGATCTAATTAGCTAGAATTTTATTAAGGATTTTTGCGTCAATGTTCCCCAGGCCAATTGGCCTGTAGTTGTCTTTTCTTGATGTGTCTTTGTTGGATTTTGGTATCAGTGTTATATTTGCTTCATAAAAAGTGTTTGGAAGTGCTCCAACAATTTCCATTTCATGGAAGAGCTTATAGAGGATCGTTGTTACCTCTTCTGTGAAAATTTGGTAGAATTCTGCCATATATCCATCTGGTCCTGGGCTTTTCTTTTTTAGAAGACCTTTGATTGCTGCCTCAATTTTGCTACCTGAGATAGGTTGGTTTAGATTTTCAATGTTCTCCAGTGTTAATATGGGGATGTGGTATGTGGCCAAGTATCTCTCCATATCTTCCAGATTATTGAACTTGACAGAACATAAATTTTCAAAATAAATTCTGAGAAACTGTGGATTTTGGTTGGGTCTGTGGTGATATCTCCATTTTTGTTTTTGAGTTTATTGATTTGCTTTACTTCATTCTTCCTTTTGGTGAGGTTGACAAAGGGTCTGTTGATCCTGTTTATTTTTTCAAAGAACCAAGTCTTTGATTTTTTTGTGTGTGGATAATTTGTATTGTTTTTTTGTTCTCAATTTCATTGTTTTCAGCTCTGATTTTAGTTATTTCCTGTCTTCTATTAGCTTTGGGATTGTATTGTTTCTCTTTTTGCAGGTGTTTGAGTTGTAGCATAAGACTTCATTTGGGCTCTTTCTAGATTTTTGATGTGTGCACTCAGTATTTTAAATTTACCTCTTAAGAATGCCTTCATACTATCCCAGATATTTCAATATGTTCTTTGCTCATTCTTATTCATTTCCAGGAATTTCTTGATTTCTGCTCTCATTTCCTCTTTTATCTATCCTTTGTTTAAAAGGTATTATTCAATATCCAAGTATTTGAGTAATTTCTGTTGTTTTTCTTGTTGTTGATTGCTAAGATCATAGCATTGTGGTCTGATAGAATACATGGGACTATATCAACTCTTTTGTATTTGTTAAGGTTAGCTTGGTGAATTAGGATGTGGTCTATTTTAGGAAAGGATCCATGAGCTTCTGAGAAGAGATAAATTCTGCTGATTGAAAATGGACTATTCTGTAGATGTCTGTTAAGCCCAATTGATTAATAGAGTTGTTCAGATTGGAGATATCTTTATTGATTTTTGTTTCGATGATCTGTCTAGTGTTGATAATGGTGTATTGAAATCCCCCAGCATTATTGTGTTGACATCAATGAGTGATTTAATGTCCTTGAGTATTTTTTCCATATTTTTTTGGGGGGGTTGTAATTGAGGGCATAAATGTTGATTATTGTTATGTTTTCTTGATGAATTGTCCCATTGAGTATGATGAATTGTCCATCTTTGTCCTTTCTGAGTAATTGTATATCAAAATTAATTTTATCAAATATTAGGATCACCATGCCAGCTTGCATTTTTGGACCACAGGCCTGGTAGATATTTTGCTAAACTTTCACTTTCAGTCTATGTATGTTTTTGAGTGTGAGATGTGTCTCCTGTAGACAACATATTATTGGATTTTGTTTTTTTTGATCCAGTGAGCCAATCTGTGTCTTTTAATTGGGACACTGAGATCATTCACATTCAGAGTTAGAATAGATATGGGATACTGAGTCTCAAATTTTGTGATTATTGTTGAGTTTTGAGCCATCATGGGTATCTTTTGGTGTGTAATGTGGTTACTGACACTTGTTAAAGGGCTTAGGATATTATTAGCATTTTCTTCTGAATGAAGTATATCCTTGAAAATATTCTGTAACACAGGGTTTGTGTTCATGTATCTTGCTAACTTGAATTTACCATTGAAGTATTTAATTTCCCCATCACATTTAAAGCTGAGTTTTGCAGGGTATATTATTTTTGGTTGTAAATTATTTTCTTTCAAGGCTTGAAAAATATTATTCCGGTTGTTTGCGAGGCTTTCTCCTGTGCGGTTGGTGCGTAGGGTTGCGGTGCCCCGCCACCTCTTTATTCTCATTTTCCTCCCTCGGAAGGTGGCGACCGGTAGAACAGCTGCGGGCAGAGTCTCTCTATCTAGTGGGACGCCAGGCGGGAGAAGTGCATTTCTGTGAGGACAAGAATCCTGGGAGGACTCACGGAAATCAGAGCCCGGCAGAGAACAGCAAATCCAGGCCCTCCAGCAACCTCACCTTGAAGTGCCTCCATCCCCGAGCCGGATGGTGAGGACAGAAATCCAGCCCTAGTGCTGGATTGTGTATTTTGACCATCTCAGTCAAATAATCCACAGTCCTCCCAGCTGTCCAGTATTGGAAATCGTAGAGGTCAATAATAATTCACAGTCTGAGGAGCCTGTTGAACTCAGCTTTTCAGATAGTACCCCAGCCCAAGTAAGGGAGGAGCTAATTATCCACCAAACCAGCAGCAAGGTCCCAACGTGAAATAACCAGAGCAGGATTTCAGGCCCCATTCCCTGGGCACTGACTGATTTGATATACATCAAACCCAGAAAGAAACCTCTGAACAAACAATTCAGTCCCATGCAAAGACTCACACATAAAATAAGGAGATAAAGAATACACTTCAATTTAAGAAATAAGAAGACTTTCAAAAATGAGAAAAAAGGGAAACAATTCTCCTCAAACCCAGAACTCCCCAACCAAGCAGTCCATGAATAATAAACTGCTTGAAAATGCAGAAAAATATATCAAAAATGTGATGACTGAAATCTCAAAAGAAATAAAAGAAGATATAAAGAAGGAAATGAGACCGCAATCAGAGGAGCTGAGAGACTTCTTCCGTAAAGAAATGGACAAAATGAGAAGAGAGTGAGCAGAACTCTTTGAAATGAAAAACACAGTCAAGGAAATTAAAGAGTCAGTTGAAGATTTTGATAAAAATTCAGATTCAATAGAAAATGGAACCTTAGCTCTAGAAGAAAGTGCTTCTGACAACGATGACAGCATGAGTAATCTTGAATGCATAGTAGACAGAGAAGAAAAAATACTTAAGGAACATGATCAGAATTTCGAGGAGGTCCAGGATGAAGTCAGAAGAACAAACCTGAGAGTAATTGGGATAGAGGAGAACATTGAACACC
>PVKS010019693.1:0-37981 GCA_004027875.1 Aplodontia rufa
GAGAGAGAGAGAGAGTCAATTTTATTTAGTTTTTCATGTGGCCTTCGTTGCTCCAGCACTTTGTTGTATACGTGGTGCTGGGGTTTGAACCTGTGTCCTTACACATGCCAGGCAAGCGCTGGAATCACTGAGCCACGGCTCCAGCCCCAATAATTTTTTTTTTAAATGCAACACCTGACTATTACTCGCCCAAAGTCCAGTTAAGTTGAACCGGCACAGGTCTGAACCAGAAACCTGAGCTGCTCACAAGGTTCTCTGGGGAAACTTTTGACTATTTTGGCACCCAGGTTGCAATCAAAAGCTCTGGATTTGAGCCCCAAGCATTCCATAAATAAATTACAACCTTGGGTCTAATAGCAAAAAGCTGGAAACCACTTAGCTGTTCACCAAGTGAGAATGCATAAATGTATGACAGGATATACATACAATGAAATGTTTCCTGTTCCTAAATCAAAGAGTTCCTCCCTAATCCCTCAGCATGACCAAGTCACACAGTGCTGTGTGAACAAAGCAAGACAAAGAATACGGACAGGATGGCACTCTGTAGGATCTAACCGATGCATACTGAAGGTTCTGAATATTACTTACAGATGTGCATGCATAATGAGCAAATAAGCGTTCTTATGAGGATGATAAAAACCAAGTGAGTGTTGGCAATTAGGTCTGGGGAGGGAAGGGAGAATGAGAACGTGCAGCCATGTTTATGGTCAATCATTCTGCCCGTGGTTTTTATATATGTATCCAAAGCCCACAAACTAAGGTACCCAATGCCAAAGCACGTATTGTTGTCTTCTGTCTCCAGGCACACTACTATGCCTGTGGCTTGGAGCTTCAGTGTCCCCCAAACTCTCACGTGTTGAACACTTGGTTGCCATCTTCACAGGAGAGGTGGTGGAACCTTCAAGAGGAGGGGGCCTAGTGTGAGGAAAATATGTCATTGGGGTGTGTCCTTGGAGGGGGATTATGGGACCACAGACCCTACCCTGTTCCTTTGAGCTTTCTGGTCATGAGGTGAACCCTTTTTTTTCATTACACACTCCCCATCTTTGCCATACTGCATCCTCATGAGCCAAAATGAACCCTTTTTCTTTACAAGTGAATTACCTCAGGTGCTGTGTTACAGTGATGGACAGCTGACTAATGCATCTCTGTATAGGGCCTATACTGTTTTCAACAATGTTTTTGTTTATTCTAATTGTTACAATTCCTTCCTTTACCATTTTTTCTGATTTGTTGGCAATACAATAAGCTTAATGAAACAAGGAATTTACTAACAGACAGACATACAATTTATTTGCCTTGTGTTTTCTGGATGACTTGCTCATCCCTAGAGAAAACTGAATATGAGTGGATCTAATTTCACCGCAGAAACAGAACCTTTCGGCTTCGTGTTGGAATCTGGGTCGTCATTGCTTCCAGACCTTCACACCCCAGCATGATGAGGTGTGAGCTGAGGACACCTTTTGGTCTATTTAACGGCTGTGGTCATTGGGTATTTCCAGCGGGGCTATCACATCACAGATCCTCAGCTTACCACGAGGTTTACAAAACATCAGTCTTCACCTTGAGTGGAACATTTTTAAAAATATCTCAACACACTAAATAATTGAGAAAAACCTGGCCTCACTTTCTTTCCTGGCTTGCAAACACCATCCTGTAACTGTGAGACTCCTCCTGACAGGGAGGTGAAGAAAGGGCTGTGGAATGGAACGTGGCTTTCGACGCGGCTGGCACTTCTGAACACCAGGAAACATCAGTTGTCTTAGACTGGCACATCCAGTTAGGGTTACAGTTGACACTGTGCTCCATGGATAAGACTGGGTAGAGGTGACACTGCGTTTCAGTTGTGCCGTGCAGCTGAGTGATATTTTACAAGTGACTTAATGACCATGAGCTTGAGTTTCATGCGTAACAGTTAATACTCTGTGCAAGGCATCTGCGAGGACAGAGTGAGATGATTATTTACACCCTGGCTGGCTTCCAGGGCTCAGCTGGGGAGCATTTGCTGCCCTTCAGTCCGCGGCTTCCTAGTTTCCCGGCTGCAGCTGTGTCTCCTTAGCCTTGCTTTGCATTTCATGAGGCTCCCGGTGGACGGGTCACACGCAATGGGACTCTGAGTAATACCTCTTGAGTGTGAAATTTTTACATCTCCAACCCCTTTTTATATTGGTGCCTTAAAGTTGCACATAATGATGGAATTTGCTGTTAACGTATTTTTAGATGTCCTTCAGTTGGGGTTTATCTAGGGCTCTTTTCAGCATCAGATAGGGGTTCAGGGGCCAAGGAAGCCCTCCTTAGAGGTGAGGTGTTCTCCCCACTCCATACTAGGTGCTTCAAAACTGTCTTCACAACACTGTGCTGATGGTCACTGCTTCTTCAGAGACTGCCTACAGAGCATCTGGAAGCGGCTGCCTCCTGTTTTTAGAATTCCTTTGCTTGGAATGGCTGTTGCACATGACGTTCTTGTCTGCCTCCAGATTGGGGGATGTCACCCACCTCCAGAGAGACACTTGGGCTGAGAAGGAACCCATAAGAATTGAGCTATGGGCAAACAGGCAGACACACACAAACAGGCGGGCAACCCCTGGTTTGGAAATGCCGCCCTTCTCTGCTGGCTGCGGTGTGACTCTGGTTTTCCGACATCTGTTCTGGACAGCTGCATCTTTCTGAGAACAGTGCCACCACATGCACAGAACGAATAAATTTTCCTGGGCATTTGTGGCTCTGTGTGTGGCCCAGAAGCCAACTCAGGCTGGGATGTGAGCCGCAAAAAGAGAACGATGCTCCCTACTTTGAGAGACGACGGTCCCGATGAAACCTTAGGTTCATAGAAAGGACACACAACGCACACATTTCCCATCTACAAAATTCACCCCACAGAGAGCAAGGCGTGGTAGTTTTTGGTGCACTGATGTTGGTAGCTGGATTTTGAGATTTGTGCAAAGCGTAAATCGATGCTAACATTCTCTTTCTCCTTTCCCCAAAGCTGCTCTTCTAGGCCTTACAATATTAAGTCTAAATGAGTTATGGTTCTCTGACAAACTGACTGTACTCCAAAGGGGACATTCAACAGGGTCTGGAGACATTTTGCCACCACAGTGGGAGAAGGGACTATTGGCAGGGATGCTATGTCCAAGGATGCTCCCCGACATCCTACTGTGTGCAAGACAGCCGCACCTCCAAAAATCATCTACTCCAAATGCCAAGACGCTGGAAGCTCAGAAAGCTCTTGCACTTGGCTATTGGATGTAGCTTGTGACTCTGCAGAGCTCCTCAAATGCCCTTTGTCCCTCTGCCTGCCTGAGGTCATACTTAGCTTATTTCTCCCAACCTCACCTGACGCTCTTGCTCTAACCCAACGTCACTTCTTCTCTAATGCCTGAGTTCAGACAGACGTTCCAACTGTATCACTCTTCATACATTTTTCTCATGGGCTAAATTATTTTGTTTTATTGTGTTCAACAGTGCTTTTAAATCACCTACTGAGTCATTAGATTCACCTCTGCTTGGATGTCTTTCTCTAAGTCAATCCCTCCCCAAATGATTTCTTCCTCCTGCCTGAATCTTCTCTTGTAAGACTCCATTTCTAGAAATGACTGGCAATTTTCCCAAGCATTCAGGCTCAATACGTCATTCTTCTTTGTTTCTTCCTTTCATTATTCCTTATCAAAGCCATCATCCATGCCCAGTGAGAAAATGTACCAATTCTTTTTCCAAAACTCCTTCCATATCCGTCTCCTCCTGGCTGTGTCCCCTTTGGCCACCATCTTGGTCTTCGATTCTTCCACCAGCTAGGCTCTCGTTCTTAATCCCTGAACCTCAAGGCAGATCATTTCCTGCTGTGACCAATGCATGCCCCAACTTCTACCTTTTCTTACTCATTTCCCTGCCTCTCTCCCCCACAAATCTCTTCTTTAGTTAAAAAAAATAAAGGAACTTTCTTTCAGGAACAGTTGCAAGTCTTCAAAGAAGTTCCAAATGTAGCCCAGAAATACCCACAATGTTTGAAGCATTTTATTATCACAATGAGGCTGGGATGGCAGGTTTTGTAACAAAATATCTCAGATGTAGGTGCCTGTCTCATGACCTCAAATCAGAGGTTCAGGAAATCACTGCTTAGGGTGGTACTTGCCAAACATCTCTGTTACACTGAGCGTCTCTCTCTTCCTCGATGCTAGCCAGTCCACACTCAGGTGAGGGAAGAGAGGTAATCATCCCGGTTTTGAAAGCTTGCTTCCAGTTCTTTTAAAATTCTTTTTCAATGTTATTTGACACACTATAATTGCATATGTGTATGGAGTATAAAGTGATGCTACCATTTATGAATCTGAAAAGGAATAATCATATCAAGCTAATTAGCACCCATCATGTCAAATACTTAACATTTTGTGTAGTGAGAACATTTAAAATCTATTCTGTTAGTGATCTGAAATTCTTCCAATTCTTTTTTCCACTATATCTGCAACACATTTATCTTTTTCTCAGTTCAAATTGTACCTGAAGGGCTGAAAACCTATTTCATTTCTGGGCCATTCTTTGAATTTGCCTTGGGTAGAATTCTCTTGCTATTTTGCATACACCCAATAAATCATACTTAATTCCAGAATGTTGTAAGGGTGTTTTTTTCCCTTTTTGCCCAAACATAGCTCTAGTTTTCTTTTTTGGACCTTGTGTTTTACTTAGGAGTTTCTGTTCTCTGATCATTCCTTGTGTCCTGCTGGATTGCCTGGTTTTCCATAATAGAGGTTCTGCCTGGTACCATTTTGCATCCATCAGATAATTTCCAATGATACTTGCTAAAGGGAGGAATGAGCCAATCACTTATAGCTTCCTTTTATATCCTCAGTCCCAATATCATATTCCTTGCATCAAAGCAAGGCTAAAGTGGGCTTAATGAAGACAATGTAGAAGTACTTCTGCTTGCGAAGCTGGAAGTGTGTGAGGGCTCCCACACAGTACCGCTTTGAACAGGGGGCACAGGATGTGCCCACATAGACAGGTGTGCAGTCCTTCTTGAAAAGTCATTCCAGGCTATAAACACGCTGAACTGAGCAAACAGTACAGGTGGCATGGCCCAAACACAGAAATGCAATGTGCACAGCCAGGTACAACCAAGAATCTTCTACAAAGACTTTCCACACTGCTCCAGTTGGAAACTGTAATAATGCAGTTTCCAGAGTCATAGCAAAATATCTGACACTGAGAGAATTACAAAGAAAAGAGTTTCACTTAGTTCACAGTTCTGATGGCTCAAAGGTGTGTGGCATGTCGGTTCGACTCTGGTAAGGACTTCAAGGCACATGGTGTCCCAATGGTGGGAGCTTGTGCTGGAGGGAGAAATCACATGGTATGGCACAAAGCTGGAGACTAGAATCCCGGAAGAACTGTCATCCTTTCTGACAGCAAAGTCTCCAGTGACCTGATGAGTTCCCACTAGGCTCCTCCTCCTAAAGCGCCACCACCTCATGGGAGACCAAGCTTCCAACACATCAACGCTTGGCGCAAGAACCACACTGCAACTATGGCAGAAACCTGTCTCTTCTTCCACTGAAATCTTGCAGCGGTCAGTCCTGTGTTCCGGTGGACCTGTCTGGATTCCTCTGTTAGCAGGGAATGTTCAGCAAGGGCATGGTGACTGTTTTTGGTTGGAGCCTGTAAATAGCTTTCCTCATGGCACATCACAAGGTCCATGCGGCTCCTGACCCTGCATGTGAAGGACATCAGGAAAGATGACACTGAAGGTGCGTTCTGTGCATTCTCACAGTCCTGTGTCTCCCTTTAAGGAAGAAATACCTGCAGCTCCTCCCGATCCAGAAAAGGACACCTGAAAAACACCCAATGATCCTTTGCTTCAGATGCTTTCAAAAACATAAACCCTGTAAAAGCTCTTAATTGAATGCATTTCTCTACCTAGGCCATTTATCCGATCTATAAAACGCAGTATCTGGGGCTGCAGCAGTGGCTCAGCAGTTGTGGCACTTGCCTGGGATGCATGAAGACCCGGGTTCAAACCCCCGCACCACCTACACAACCAAGTGTCAGAACAATGAAAACCACATGAAAAACTAAACGTAACTGATTCTCTCTTTATTTCTTTCTCACTGTCCCTCTCTCTCTTCAAACAAAAACAAACAAACACAATATCTCTAAAATAAGCTTGGGATACAATCTTAGTGCTGCGTCTGCCCCTTAACACATAATTGCTCAGTGATGAATTAATTTCCTTCTGGATGTTGGGTTCCCAGGGTCCATCCTCTGCAAATGCCAATTCCATTGGCAGCCTGGGGACTTTCCGAGGGAAATAGCAAAGCTTCATGCAGGAATCCACATCCTGTGGAGCCTTGTCTCCCGCTAGCCTTCTGCTGGGTGCATTTCCTGCAGTAGTTTCATGCATGATCAAAACTACCAGGGACAGTGCCAATTCCGTTTCTCGTGATCAAACAGAGAAAACAGGCAAACTGTTTGGGACATCTTCCAAGTATGCCTCCTCAACGTCTTGAACAAGATATTGGGCTCTCTGGAGGTAGAAGCCAAGTACATTTTTATTCCAAATGTGATCATTCATATACTGGACTGAATAAGTGATTGTCTTTCTTAAAAGAGCACTCAAGAAACATTCAATCTCTTCTGAGTGACAACTCACTTTTCTTCCGCAATACTTTCCTGGGTTCATCTGCTATGAACCCTCAATATCTGTGTGTTGTTTTGCATGCACAGATGGGTCTAAGGTAAGAGGGCAGCCCTCTTAATCTGCATGGCTTGCATCTGGAGAAGAGCGTTGTGACTCAGACCAGAAGGACAGTGACCTGGCAGAGTTACCACACAACTTCCTGTCGCCTGAACCTCCCCAGCTGCTGAGCTCCTTTTGAATTTGACCTGAGCCTGCACAGTGGCACGCATTTGAAAGCTTTGCTAGAGGAGGATACGTCTCCCCACGGATGTTAACTACTGCTGAAATGTGTGCTTTCCACGCACTCTGGTTTATGAAGACAGTGAAGTTGCGAATTGCAAAAAATATTCACGTAACTGTAAAGAATTGCAATTTTATCATAGCTATTTTTCTAGTTTTTAAAATGACAATCTTAAAATACAGTTTAAAAAACCAATTTGAGGGGGCTGGGGCAGTGGCTTGGTGGTTACGGTGCTTGCCCGGCATGCACGAGTACACGGGTTCAAACTCCAGCTCCCACGTACACAACTAAATGTCAGAGCAACAGAATCCATGTGAAAAACTCAATAAAAGATTCTCTCTCTCTCTCTCTCTCTCTCTCTCACTGTCCTTCTCTCTTCTCTCTCTCTCTCTGTTACTATCCTCTCTTTAAAAAAATAAAAATAAAAACCAATTTGAGTCTCCCAAATGGGTGGAGACATAAAGGGTAATTTAGACTATAAAGTGCAATAATTTCCACGAATCTCAAATGGTTTAAATCTTCTAAGTGCAATGAGACCACAACTTGATGTACAGACAGCACAAGTAATTCATATATAAATCCTGATAAGGATCAGAAGAGAGCAATTCATTGTTGAATTGAAATACACATATGCAAAATTCTTGACGCAACTGCAGCAATCAGAATCAGGTATAAAGTTGGCAGAAATGGGCCTCATTTAAAAAATATGACATAGTCAATTAATTTAAGTGTTTTACAAGTGCTCCAAACCACCGACACACAATCTTTCAAATAACGTTCCATATTTAAATTGGGCTGAATCTAATATTTGAAAAATACACAAAGTATTTATATATCAGAAAATGAGCAGTTTGTTTCCTTTGGTGGCCAAAAGCACATTTTCCCCCTCAACCTAGGATATGAGCGTCACATACTTGGCTGAAGGAGCGGAGGCAGACAGACATTCATCGAGGGTGTGCTTGTGGGGTTGCGGTCATCACAACAGCTTGTGCTCTCTCTTCCCTAAGGATGAATCTGACAAATGCTTGAAAGTTTTCATTACCTATGTCAAAATCAAATGAATTTCCAAGCTAAGAGGGACATCAAGGTAGGAACCTGTTGATCTTCCCATGCTTGACGTATGTGCTTGGAATTTTGGGATTAGCAACGTTTTCCTGCTGAGTCAAAAGTGAACCTGATTGGTGGGAAAAGACTTCCCGTTTTTCAAATGGACGGCTTTACATGTAGATCTTCACCTCCAAACTGGGAGAGGGAGATAGTCATGTGGGAAATAGAGAGGTGCGTTCTGTTAATCCCCCGAAGTCTTATGTGTCCATGAATCCTTCTCTCTATTAATTCTTTATACAGTTCTTCAGCTGGATCCAGGAAGGGCACAGATGATAGGACCTGGGTGCACTGCACAAAGTTCTGCAGAAATATCAAAGTTGAACCCTCTGGAAACAATCCACACTCTATCCTAATACTTCACGTTTCACAGCTCTGTTGGTTTTTAGGTACTTCCAGGTACACTGGCTTTTAAAGCACCGTGAACAACTCACATCGTTCTACTAGATAGATGGGGTTTATTTCTAATCCCATAGGTCACACTACGCTTTTCTGATAAGCCATCCGTTTGTGAGCGTGTGTGCTAAGGACGCCAGGAAATCGTGCAGACCTAAAGCAACGACAGTTAAGGTGCAAATGGGAAATCTGCATTCAGAAATGGGGGCAACACGATAGCAGGGAAAGATGGAGAAGCAGCAGAGCCCGTGAGTCGGTTTGGGAAGACAATGGTTACAGAGCATTGGGAGTGATGTAGAAATAACTTCAAGTTCATTAAAACACAGCTTGACCTACGGCCCTCCCGACCTCAGCTGGCCGGTGCGACCTGGGTCAGAGAGTCCCCAAAGTGGCCGGGCTTGTCGGTGAGTAAGCTGTGAGTGCGGATATCATTGTTTTCAAAATGAAGTCAGGAGGTCTTGTGCAATTTAGAAGTCAATGCCAAATTAACAGAATCAGCGCTGAAACCAAGGGCGGCACCTGAAAGATTAACACCGTTAGTTTGGAAATCAGTGTGCCAAGCTGCCTCCTTGAGGTCCAGTTCAACTCTGAACGTCATGCTGATGTCAAGAGCCCAGGAGCGTTCTCTTTCACGACGTAACTTTACACTTCAGGAGCTAATTTTAAAAAAGAGTCAGGAAAGAGACCACAAGGGGACCTGGAGCGGGGTCTTGACAGTTACAGCGCTTGCCCAGCACACCGAGAGCCCCAGCACCACGTACACAATGAAGTCTCAGAGCAATGAAAGCCACACGAAAACTAAATAAAACTGATTCTGTCTTTCCCTCTATCTCTGTCCCTCTCTCTTTAAAAAAAAATCCCACAAGGCCCCACCTCCTAATTTTTCACCACCCTCTGATAATGCCATCATATTATGACTCCCTGAACAGATTCGTCCACTGAGGAGGTCACAGTCCCTGCCTCTGCATTTACTGTATTAAGGACCGAGCCTTGAATAAAGGAGCCTTCCTCAGATCTTCCTGATTCCAACCAAATACAAAGTGAGGTCAGAAAAGTGAAATGTGCGGGATTTGGTGAGTAGGGTCCTTCCATTGGTCCCCATGTAGGGGTGGGAATGGGTTTGCTGCTGTGAATCAAGCGAGTTACTAAGAGTGTGGGAGAGATTTTTTAAAATGTGCAATGCTGTAAAGCAATATAACCTTCATTAGTTTTAACTGACTTGCTCCTTCTTCTGCCAAAACAGCACTTTTTGAGATGTTTACAGGGCTGGATGCAAGGGGCAAATGCATAGATTTGCCCTGAGGAGGAAGGGGAAAAACTCAAGAAGAGTTGGGGTCTGCTTTGATGGACAGATGATGGTGACTGAGCTTATGTGAGCAATTAAGTTGTAAACCCATATTTTAATCACTTATAGATGAAAAGCATCCTGTAATTTTATAAGTGCATAGTGGGTGTATTGGTCAGCGTTTTGTTAATATAACAAAATACTGAAGGCAGGGTCACTTTATAATGAAAAGAGGTTTGTGAAACTCAATGTTTTGGAAACTGAAAGTTCTAATGGCTTGGCATGAATTCTATCAAGAGTGCCTCTCTAGGCTGCATCATGTCTCGGGAGATGACAAAGTGGAAAACACATGGGGAATGAAGGATTGCTTCTTTTTTTATGATGATGGGAATTGAACCTAGGACCTAGCAATGTGCTAAACAGGAATACAGATGCCAGTTCACACTTTTGTAATAATGCTTTCCTGAGAACCAACCGTTATCCCATGAGAAATACTCAAATCCCTTTCAAAGGCTGCAGCCCCAATAACTCCCTAGGTCCTTTTAAAGGTTTACACCAACTCCCAATATTGCCACTTTGAGGGCTAAGCTCCTAACACTTGAGCCTTTAGGGAGACAAACACCATCCACACCATAGTAATACAAATGGATGGACAGATGAATGAATGGATGCCTGAATCAAAGAATGAATGTTGGAATTAATGAATGAATGGCTGAGTGAATGGTTGACTCAAAGAATGAATGATTGTGAATTAACGGACAGTTGGATTAATGGATGACCCATGAATGAAAGACTTCATGAATGAATGGATCTTTGAATAGAAAAAGGAATGGATGAATTAAGGAATGAATGAATGGATGGCTGAATTGATGAATGGATGGATGAACTGATGAATGAATGGCTAAATTAGGAATGGGTGGCTGGCTGAATTGATGAATGAATGGATGGATGAATGAATAGATGCTCCAGTGAATGGATCAATGAATGGATAAGTTAATGAATGAGTGGATTAATGGGTGGATGAATAAATGAATGATTGCAAAGATTAATGGATATATGAAGGATGGATAAACAAATGAATGCATGACTGGATGGATGGATGAATGAATGCTTAGAAGAGTGTCCATGCCAAAGCACTGTGAACGAATGGATGAAGGAATGTAAAGAACAGTCCCGTGAACTCACTGGTTATCAAGCAGAACCAAGACTACCCCTACTCAGGGCAGAGTTCTATCAGTCATTGTGCATCTCCTCTCAACACTTCTAATCCCTGCTTAGATTCTGTCATGCTTGGAAATTCAGCAAGGCGGACAGGTACCCAGTCCATCTCACTGTCCCCAGTTTCTTAAAGTTGACCCCTACTTTGCTGCATCTAGGACTCTGAAATTATTAAGTGAGATCTTAGGAGACAACCTGTTTTCATCTGCATGACTCAATTTGGAAACCCTTTCTCAGAGAAGGCAAGTGGAATTTGAAGTGATCAAGTTGTGGCTAAAGCTATTTGTAGAAAACAACCTTTCTCTTATCTGTGAAAGTATATGAATTATAGGAAGTCTGCTTAAAATTTAGAATATGATAAAGGGAATTGCTCTTTCCTTCAGAATAAAGATGGTGAGGTAAATATACCCACTATATTGAACATGGGTTTGGAGTCATTGTATTTTGCTGGTTTCTCCAAATAGAAATTGAAAAGTCTGATTTAACAAATGAATGTTCAGGAAGGGGTGGCTTATTTTTTGCAACAGTTACACTATAGCAATCCCATTTCCATAGTATTTTCAATTGCATTTTTAGCTCTGAATATATTTTTAAAACAGATCATGCGGTGCTGGAGCAGTGGCGTTTGCCAGGCATGCTTGAGGTTTGAACCCCAGCACCATGTACACAACAAAGTGTTGGAGCAATGAAAGCTACATGAAAAACTAAATAAAATTGATTCTCTCTCTCTTCTCTCTCTCTCTTAAAAAAATCATGGGAAATCTTCAGGGTAATATCTAATATGTTGTAAACATTTAATAAGTGCTAATTGCATTGAACAGCAAATTTGAGACAGGTCATTTATCTGGTGAAATGGTTTTATTCCTATCATTTCTGAAATGAGCTAATCAATAGATTTATAAAACATTCCACATACAAATATTCCCTGGACAGATTGGAGTGGACCCAATGGCGTTCCAATGGACGCATTCATTGTGGGCTTCATCCTGGGCTGTGAGTGTAAATCAGGCTTAAGGGGGACTCATTCAGGGTGGGCTCTGCGGATGGATTAAACAGGTGCGCTGTTTGGGGGTGCGCTTGCTGTGCGTTGCCTGGGGGCTGGGGTCATGCTCCCGCAGCACGGTCTTGCATGCCTGGCAAGCCTTGGCAGCCAATCGTGGGGAAGAGGGAAAGGAATTTCTTCCATATGAAATTTACAGGCTGCAGAAGATGATCGCACCTGCGTCTCTTTTCTCTTATTGAAAACACATGGAAACTGTTTGCAGGAACACAAAGTTCAGCCTGCAGGTTCTGAAAGTGCAGGAAAGCCTAAGGAAGTCTGCACTGCACCATACATGTACCCCCAAATCATCCGATTGCATCAAAACTGTCAGAAGGGCCAACACCACACATCCTCTGCAGTGGTGCCCTGAGCAACTGGCCGTGAGATCCTACGACAAGAAGCTGAACTTGAGCTGGGGACTGCTCAACACCATGACTTGAGCGCAAAGGATTCCAATGGTTCATGTCTGGCAACGACTAAATCCAGAAATCCCTCTGTTCCTTTATCTTGTAAAAGGTGACTTTCTCGATTGCAGGTCACACACATTGAACGTAAGAGGCTTTTACGATACAACACGTGTTGATAGGTGGAGACTTGGGATTTAAAATCGGTCCTGCACATGAAGTACGACAGGTGTAGTTCACATTTAACCACACTACCCAAGGTGCCTGACACCCACCTAGTGCAGCCTGTTTTCCTTGAAGAATAACTATGAGACAACTCATCCTGGTAGGCTGGGACTTCTCTATGAAACTGCTGAACAGTTTTGCAACAACTGTTTTAGAGAAATTTCAATGACCTGGGCACGAAGGTGCTGTTCCTGCCATACGAAACTCTAAGATACTGGTGGGTTGTGAGGAGTTCAACATTCAGAGATGAGTGGATCAGGGTGTGTCTGGTTTGGGTTCCCTACTGCCCACATCGGTTTCTTCACTCTGACTTCCCATCGGTTGATCAACCGCAAAGGGCACAGGGAGGCCAGTTTTACCCATGGACTTCTCCATGTTTCCCTGAAAGACTAACTTGAGGGGAGGAAGAGTTAGTTCCACCTAGAACCATAAGCTAATTAGATCAGACGCCGTCTCACCTACTTGGGCTTTCGTCTGTTCATTTAAACTTGGGCTGTGTCTCATGTTCCCTAATTCTCACTTTCTGGGACGCTGTCTCTCCGGAGGACCTCGGGACTGTTATCCTGGGACCTCGGCTGCGCCAAGCAGGCAATACTATGATTAACGTGCACTTGAGAGTTTACTAGTGTCGGTTCCTCAGGATGCCAAGCACACACAGCCCTTTTGAGTTGTTTGTTGATTGGTTTTTACACTGCTGGGGATCGAACCCAGGACCTTGTGCACACTAGGCAAGTACTCTCTCTGAGCCCCAGCAACAGCTCACTAATTCTTGATATTGAAAACTTGTTTTCGGAATGGTAGTTCCCACTCTTTTCCCTTAATGCAATGGTCTCCAGATAACCAACAGCAGTTTTCACAATTACAAACCGCTTTTATATAATTTAATATTTTGCAATCATTTAATTCTGGAAAGTGCACAATCGTGTACATATATACATACACATTTATATCTGTTATATATAGATAGAAGAGTCAAGAGCGTGGTGTTGTGATGTGAGGGTGATCCTGGATTAGGGTCGGGGCATATCATATTGCTGTTACATATGCATCTATGATTGCACAACAAAATAACTCCTCAACAAAATTTAAAAAAATTTAAACAAGTGTTTTAATTCCAAAGATATTCAATGTCATCGGAGCATGGTTGAATTAATTACATAACTTAAACAAGGCACTACACTGTCCGAATCTCAAGTGCAGTTGACATTTCCTGGTATGTGCAAGGAACTCTGCCTTGGGTCATTTTATGAACTTAGCTGGATACTATAACTTCAAACGGCAGTACAACAACATAGCAGTATCTGACTATGACGCATTTTCTTGTTCTCAAGTAACAGCACATAGAGAAACGTCTACCACAGAGTGTCAAATGTTTTTTATCTTCCAAGAGAAAAACTGTAAAGAAAATAAATAGTTCAGTTTGTTAAAATAAACCTGTCACACAAACTAGGAACTATGTATACGGTTTAAAAACCACGGGAAAGTATTCAATGTCACCACCAAAAAATATATACACTGAGAAAAAAGACATATATCAGGCTTTCAATTTGTGAAGTTGCTCCGAAGTTTTGAGAATTAGGACTCTTTTGTTCATTAGAGGGTGTGCAGCAGATGTGAACGGTAATTCGGTGAGGCTTTTGGCGATATATATCGAGTCCCCAAGCTACATGTTTCTTCTTTATTGGGCAAATTCACATCTGGAAATTAGCACACACCTGTAATCCCTGTGGCTCAGGAGGCTCAGGCAGGAAGATCACAAGTTCAAAGCCAGCGTCAGCAAGTTAGTGAGACCCTATCTCAAAATAAAATAGAAAAAGGGCTGGGGATGTGGCTCAGTGGTGGAGCTCTCCCGCGTTCAATCCCTGGTACCAAAAATAAGTAAACAAATAGAAAGAAAAAGAAATGCATCCTACGGGTGTTCAACATTAGAAACTATCAAAGTATCAAATATTAATAAGTACCAAAAAGATATTTGTCAAAGTTTTAGTCAAAATAAGAAATAGCCCAAAAGAGAGAAATGTCTAGCAATTAAAAACTGTGGCAAACAGTAAGAGGCATAATTACGCAATTGTTTCAACATCTGACATGCTGTGGAACCCAGGGGAAAACGGATTAACGCATTCAACAAACACAGAGAAGGAACACAACTAGTAGAGGCGGAGTAAGAGGAGGTGAGTGGGAAGACCGTGTGCCAGCCGGAGTGTGAAATTTCCTTACAAGTGGCATTTATCCGCTTTACAGCATAAGAAGGTAAGTTTCATCTCATTTAAAAGCAGGCGTCACCAGCTCATGCGGTCCTTGCCCTTGTCCCTCCTGAAGTGAGCGCGCCTTGTCTGCCGGGGCTCCTGCCTCTGCAGGGCAATGCACTCTCCAGGGAGCCCGGCTCTCAGCCTTTACCAGCCTCCTCCCCTCCCTCGCTTTCTAAAGGACACAGATGAATTTGTGCTTAATAATCAGCCAAAGAGCACAAAAGCCACCCAAAAGCTACTGTGAAAAATGCCCTTCTTGCTCAAGCTTTGGGCGAGTTCTTTTCTTTTCCTTGGTGCGTTGTAATGAGCTCCTGTGGTGGCATTCATTATGTGTATTCGTACTGCACAGGACACAGTGTGATCAATCCTTTCAAGCCACCCGCAAGCAAGAAGGACTTAGCTCCTTCCGTGCAGTGCGCTGGTCAAGCTGTGAATTTGTGTGAGTCTAGCTGGGGAAAGGAGGGATTGGTCTGTTGGGTCTTGGTAATGGAATTGGGATTGTTGGGTTCTGTGCTGTCACAAGAGCAAGAGACTCTCCAGTGATAATCTGACCACATGGATGCTATCAGGCAAGGGAGGAGTGCTTTAAAAGGCGCATCATAAGACCATGAGCGGGAAACACTGGGGTTGAATCTTCGCTGTGGCAAAGGCAGTGGACACAAAGAGGAAACCCACATGTTCCTCATCACTGGCTGTTGCTCAATCAGCCCCATCACAGGCAAAATTAAATCCTCAGATTCGTGCACACTTGGATTCTACTTTTCAAAATTCTGGGCCCACAAGATTTCTTTAAAATATTTTAAGGGGCAACAGTTTTGCATTAGGCCTCTTTCGGCCACTGTGACCAAAATACCCAGAGGAGGAAAAGTTTACTTGGGGCTCACAAGGGTTAGTCCATGCTCGGCCAACTCCATCGCTCTGCTTTTGAGGTGACGCCTATCATGGTGGAAGAGTAAACTGCTCCTCTTACATTGGCCAGGAAGCGGAGAGCTAGGGGTAGGGCTCACAGGGAAGATGCACCCTTCCGGGACAGCCCCAAAGGCCCATCACTGCCAGCCCCATCCCACCTACCTACTCAGTCAGTCCATTCAGACTGGGATGCATGGATTAGGTCACAGCTCTGGGACCAAGGTGAGGGAGAACATCATGGCGGAAGAGTGTGGAGAAGAACAGCTCAGGACGGGGCACCAGAAGGCAGGTAGGAGGGACCTCAGGGAAGATGCACCCTTCCAGGGCAGCCCCAAAGGCCCACCTCCTCCAGCCCCACCCCACCTGGGTATAGTAACCACCTAGTCCACTCACCCAGGATGGACTGATTAGGTTATACCTCTCACAGTCCAATCATTTCACCTCCACACACCCCTGCATGAACACAGGAGATTGGGGACAGTTCATAACACTTCAAATCTCAAGTTGAATGTTATTACCATTTTGGAAGCTTGTCTGAATGATCAGTGAGTAGAAACAGATTAAAAATTAAAATCAAAGAGTAGTATCTTATAAAATAGTTACCCAATGACACCATCTAAATTTCCCAATACCATGTTTGCAGTGGATGGTATTTATGATATTTTCAGAGATGGGAGAGCAGAACTAAAGAGTTAAAAAGGGTTTAAATTATTTTTTGTCCTTCATAGGAAACATCAAAGACAAAACATTACTTATTTTTTATGAATGCACAACAAATTTACTAAATAACAATTAGAAGTTAAAAGAAAATAGCTCTTTTATCCCTACTACCTCATCTCCTGTCTTAATGACAACTAATGTGTTTGACCTAGTATACATACATATAATTGTACGTACATGTAATTGCATTAAATATACATACTTTCTGTAGTAGTTACTATTACCATTTACAAACATCGTACACAGATTTCCAAGGCAATGGAGAAGCTCTCCTTTTCTTAGCAATTTCCTTAACCTGTCTTTACGCTGATAGGTAATTTCTGTAATTGATTTTATTCTCTTGATAGTATAGAAAGTTTAAAGAGTATGACTTTATAAAACAATGCTGAAAAGAATTATCTTCCATATTTATATTGTATTACTGTGATAAAAAATTTCAAAATAGTAATAGGATTTTTTTGATTAATATTCTCTTGAATTGTACTTTGCATACACCTACTGCATAGAAATGCCTGATTCGTCACACTATCTCTAATATTACATATTTCATTACCAAGTTCATTTTCCAGTTTGAGAGGTTACAGTGCTGTTGTTTGTGCTGGTGCTATATTTTGAATTTCACTGTGTTTAGGCTAGTGCAAGCATTCTTCTAGAAGCATTGTATGTGCAGTTTCTAATTCTGAGAACTGTTAGTTCCCTTCCTTCTTTCTTATGGTAAGCTTGACTTTTCCCCATGGATTTTTGGAACCTTGTGTGTGACTGCACAGGTCAGAGTAAAGTTCTAAACTTTCTGTTTATAATTGTTAGCTGCCTTGTATGTAATTTATAACCACGCCATGGTGGGGGGTGAAGGAAAGTGTTGAATTTTACATATTTGTACCATACAATAATTTGAATTTAGAGATTGATGAGAGAAAATGTCAGACTACAGACAAAATTTGGTTAATTACTAATGAAATTAACACATCTGTCTCAAAAGCATGCTTGCATTACTAATGAGGGGATGAGGGAGGCGGAGCTCCCACAAGCAGGCAGGATAAGGGCCTTGGAGAAGGGAATGAGACTCTGCCACCCCACAAGGAGACATCGGGAGTGGGGGACATCTTCCCCTCGCCTCTGACAGCTTCCACAGCAACAGTTCCTCCTTCACCAGAACATCTGGTCCCTGCTGCTAACAGCTTCAACGATAGGGCTGTGCTCAGCTGCCCCTAACTCTACCTCTAGCAACGCCAACCACAACGTAAGTCCTTCCTCTCCCCAACGCAAACGTCAAACCACAAGGTCGGACCTGTCTTCTTAATTATGTAAATAAGAGATTAAATATGCACTTATGGTTGGCTTGTTAAACCCAGAGCTTGAAGAGTTTGATTGGCCCATGGTGATGTCCCTTACGCCACCTGAGCGGGGGGCATCAGATACATCTTTAAAAAACCCCAGACAGTCATCGCTCTCTTGGGACGCCTCCCTCTCTGGAAGCTCTGCTTTTCTTTCTATGCCTGTAACAATTCCTGTTTGCATAGTGTCATTTGCAATAATGCTTTAATATTTCAGCTTGCCTGAAGCGTAGACAGCTGTGACTTCCTGCATTCTTGCATATGGACCAGCGGGAACTGTTTTTATAACATGCATCGTTCTTATGCCGTGTGTTATTTCTGCGGTCCTTCCTTTAATTTATGTGGCACAGGGAAAAACACCTGTGAGTACCTTCTTCGTGGAAAAGACGAACAAATACATGCTTTCTCTGTGCTTAGTGAAGGCACAGGTTGAAGCTTTACTGTGTTCTTTTCCCTGCGTGTTATCTTGGTAGTATTTTCATACAATCACTTGAACAGAACACAGAGGCACCCAGCCACCTGCAGAAGTCACAGACCTCTGAGAGCATCCAGCACAGATTCCCGGCCAGGGCTGACCAATCCAAACTGAAATTATCTCAACAGGAAAAAAAGGAAAACACAAAAAAAACTTCCCCGCTCCTTCAATTCTCTTTAGCGGAGCAGCACAAAACTCCAAGCAAATTTGGAATGGTGATTTGATGGACCACATTAACGCTGTGCTCCACGGTATACCATCATGCTTCTGTAAGAACAGATTGATCGGGGGCGAAGAAGGCCAATTTTTAATCGCTTGGTTTGCTCTGAATGAATTATGGAACTTCTCTGAATAAACCTTTTGTTTTGGGTTGGATTAGACATTCCTTGAAAAATATTCTCAATCTTTAAAAACCATGAGCTGAATTAAGTGTGTTATCTACAAATAATAAAACTTGGATTCTTTTTTTTTTTTTTAGAGAGAAGGACAGTGAGAGAGAGAGAGAGAAGGACAGAGAGAATCAATTTTTATTGAGTTTTTGACATGGATTTCTTTGCTCTGACATTTAGTTGTGTACGTGGGTGCTGAGGTTTGAACTCGTGTACTTGTGCTTGCCGGGCAAGCGCCGTAACTGCCGAACCACCGCTCCAGCCCCTAAAATTTGCATTCTTATGCCACCATACATCAACAGTCCCCAGTCTACAGTTTCCTTCCAACAATTGCTCCCATGATACATTGAACACATGGTGTGTAATAAAATGTACCCAGAGTCTCATGAATTGTTCCATTTTTGCCAAAGCCATTTACCAATTTTCATTGCCCATCTGTCCTAGATTGGTGTTAATTCTGCCTTGCTGAAAATATACGAAAATGAGAGGGGGAAATTATTTGGGTTGCAAGGGATGACGACCACACCAGTCTAGCTCACGCACAAAGCATTTATGGGTGTAGAGGGAACGTAGGCAAGGCGGAACCCCCAGCACACAGGACACGCAGGTGTCTCACGAGAGGGACACTAACACACCTGCCTCCCCCGTTCACATCTCAGCCTCTGGAGGGAACAGCGATTTTCCTTCCAGATTGGTGGCTTCTGCTAAGTTAACTTGCAAACACAAAGCCTCCGCGCAGGCTGTATTCAGTCTTACCACAGTCCAACCTTCAAGTTCGATGGGAAGTCTTAGTTGTGTTCAATAAAATGGAAAAAATGATGATAATTCCTTAAGACTTTTCCGGGAAGATGCCTTTAGTGTTTATGTGATACAAACATTAATATACAGTAGCATTTATTCAGAAAAGATGCCAGTCTTGTCCCATGGAAATAATTGCGCTTGGGGAGAGTGGAATTACCTTTCTTCTTGGTCTGAACAGAGGAACAGGTCTGAGTGTATTTAGTTCTGCATTCTGCACATGAACGGGCGTCCTCATCTTAACGCATTTGCAGAGGTACAGTTGTAACACCTGCCCAGTGACCTACCACCTCCCTCCAGGCCCCACCTGTCCAAGGCTGCACCGCTCCCAATAGCGCCACCTGCACGTCAAACCTTTAACGCACCGGCTTTGAGAGACATTCCACATGTGAACTACAGCAGAAATACGCATTAACTTCTTGCTTACGGACACATGAACTTTTGTTTCCAGATAACAGCCCCAGTGACTGATATACAGTGCATTTCCTTAGGGAATATGTGAACTGTAGGATTTTACTTCACTCTTTCCTTTACTATTATCATTTCTCAAAAGGACAGGAAATTGGAAAAATGTCACCCATTTGTTTATTCTACTAGAGTTTCATTTGCTAAATGCAAATTTTTACATATGTTCTGTGTGTGGAGTGAGGTGGGGTTGGGTTCCCATGCCTGTCCTGGAAGCTCACTTTCCAAGATCCTGCCCCGTGCATCCGGGGCCACCCTGGTGTTAATTATCTGTCTCCTCCCGACTCTCTCTACTCTCTTTAGCTCCAAGCCTATGTTCCAGTGCAACCCCGTCTTTGACTGCCCCCTCTAATTTCTCATCTCCTTATTTTTCTGAATGTTCTTCGGCTCCAGATGAATTTTGTAAGTCAACACAGGGAAATTCGGCAGAGCATGTTTTGAATTTTTGGAAATTAGTTTAGGCAGGATGAACATTTCCACAATATTGTGTCATCTCAGTTAGTGGAAATTTATGCCTTCCTTCTGTGAAGCACTTTAATTTTGTTTAGCTTTATGGTTTTCCTCACATTTTCCATTTGTCTACTTGTTAAGTCTACTCCTGGGAATATAATTATTTGGTTTGCTACTACAAATGCAATTTATTTACATAATATATTCTGAGGGTTATTTGGGTATAGAAATTTCTTTTAATAAGTCTCATTGAGTTCATGTGCTTTTGGAATCCTTTAAAGTGTTCTATAGAATTTTGAGGGACAAGAAAATTCATGAAATCACTTAAACATTTGGATGATAGCCAAACGTGTCTGTTTATTCTGATTGAACTTAAAAAGGTTTCTCTTTTCACTTCATGGTGTGAAGATGGGATTTGTCTTGCACTTTGATAAAGAAAGTTGCAATCTCTTCTGATTTTACTGAATTTGCTCAAATCAGTGGTGCTTTTTCAGATACATTCAATGCAGTAGCAAGAGAATCTCTTTCTTTTATCATTATGACCAATGTCATCATTACATGGACCAACACTCCATGGACCCATCCTTAAATTCCAACTGTGCGACACTGTCATGGTCTGGTGTCAAAGCACAGTCAGAGTCAGTCCTCTGTTCATTCAAAACAAAACAATTATATCACGTTCTTTCCGTAAATATATACATGTATGTATGTGTGTACATGTATACTATATTTATATCATAATACAACATAGCATAATACAGTAATAATGTAATACGAATCATACAGTTATTTAATAACAAATGATGCAATTCCACTTTGGCAAGGATTAAATAAAAGCAATGCATCCAAATCAGACTTGCTAGATTTATAACCTTTTTCAAAATAATTTAAATCTCACTAAGTTTACATCTATCTCTGCTCATGTTAGGACAGTGATAAAAGATGACATTGGATCATTTAGGGCAACTTTTGTCTGTGTATGTGTATGTTTAGCAGTTATTATTATTATTATTATATCCTGGGGATTGAACCTAGGGCCATGCATAGCTAGCAAATGCTCTACCGCTGAGCTTCACCCCTACCTCTGAGGAGCTTTTGGTTTTAGGAGTGTATAGAGCAGAATTTCCTACGCACCCCTGTCTCCACAAGTGCACAGCCACCCACTCCATCAACACCCCTCAGCAGAATGGTGTGTTTGTTACAAACCATGAAGCCACACTGACACTTCCTCACCCGGAATCCACAGTGTGCATTAGGGCTTGCTTGGTGTTGCACATTGTGGCTCTGGACGCGTTCAAACGACAGGCACTCACCGTATTGGCGTATTGCCAAAGTAGCCTCACTGCCTTAAAAACCCTCCGTGTTCTTCCTACTCACTCCTGCACCACTCGATTTATATTTTCTAAAGGTCTTTCTTGCTCTTGGCCAGGTGACTTATCACACGGAAGGAATATTGGAGGAACTGAGTAAGTTTCCGCTAGCCAATTTTCTGTTTTTGCTGCTTGCATTAATATTAAAAAATAAAACTGAAGCTAATTTCTTTCCAGTTTGGAACCTACCAAGTGTTTCGAATTGGGAGCTGTAAGCCTTTTGTCCCAGACAAGCCGACATCCACAGAGAATCTTTGGTGTCAGAGTGTCCAAGACACACCTTCGATCTCTGTCCCATCTATTAGCTCTCGGTGGGGTGAAACTAATCAATCAGTGGCTGCCGGCCATGCAACTGCTGAGAGGCTGAGCGCCGACCAGACCCGCTCCCAGCTCAGCTGGGAAAGAAGCCGGCATTTTGCATGCGTGTTTTTATTTTTGTTTTGTCTGTGTCTATTTTTTTACATGATATAGAGTTACACTTGACGGGAAACATTATCAAACATTCAAGAGCAAATGCAAATATACTTCGTTATCCAGGGCTAATGCATGTCCTGATGCCCTGCTTGGGTTCCCCATGTTGCTGTTTCCCCCAGAAGAACCCCTGAGTTAAACGGACATCTCGTGGAGGTCAGAGATCTCCTTCTGAGATGATTCCCCCATATTCCCACCCTCCAGTCTCCTCGGTGATTTTCCTAAGCCCTCCCCCAACCCTGTCCCCCAGCCTACGCCTCCAGGTATCCTAGGGAGTCATCTCACTGTTGCGTTGAGAATCATACAATTTGAAGTTATTGTTAGCTTAGCCATCTAACATACTGCTCCCCCACGTATTCTAGCTTCCACAGAAGAGAGAAACCATCCGGCCACATGTGTGTTCCTGTGACCATGCAGTAGTCACGTCAAGGTTTCGTGTTGCCATTCCTTCCCTGGGTGTGCTGGTTTTCGGCACCGCCTTGACACTTCTGCTTACTCTCTGCAGCAAAACACCCTACAAATGCACATGCTTACGAATGCACACACACCAACGCGTGAGTGCATACCCACACAGCGGACCGTCGTTACTTGTGGTGGTGATGTTCTGTGAAGTCACCATGAGCCCTGGATTACTATATTCTAAAACACTGCCCCTAAAGAAAACACAGGGTAGGCTGACCATCAGTGTCTGGTCAAATTTTCATCAACCATTCAGTACAAGACTGTGTAAGACACCAATGTCATTCTTCACACATATAGAAAAGGCAATTCTCAAATTCATTTGGAATAACAAGAAACCCAGAATAGCCAAAACAGTACTAAGCAAGAAAGAAGAAACAGGTGGTTTTGCTATTCCAGATCTAAAACTACACTATAGAGCTACAGTAATAAAGACAGCATGGTACTGGTATCAAAATAGGAAGAAAGACCAATGGAATAGAATAGAAGACCCTGAAACAAATCCACAAATCTTTAAGCATCTGATTTTTGACAAGGGGGGACAAAATATTACATGGAGGAGAGACAGCCTATTCAACAAATGGTGCTGGACAAACTGATCAGCTACTTGCAGAAAGTTGAAATTAGACCCCTATTTTTCACCTTGCATGAAAATCAAATCAAAATGGATCAAGGAGCTTGGAATTAAACTAGCTACCTTGCAACTGATGGAAGACAAATTAGGTCCAACACTTCAGCATTTGGGAGTACGCAAAGACTTTCTCAGTATGTCTCCTAAAGTGAAGGAAGTAAAGATAAAAATCAGTGAATGGGATGCCATAAGGCTAAAAAGCTTTTGCACCACCAAGGAAATAAGCAAAACAGTCAAGAGGTTTCCTACAGAATTGGAGAGAATCATGGACTGTGATTCCTCCGACAGGAGCCTCATATCCAGAATCTACAAAATCCTCAAAAATCTCAACTTCAATAACACAAACAACCCAATCAATAAATGGGCCAAAGAACTAAATAGAAACTTCTCAACAGAAGACACTGATCAAGCCAATGAATACATGAGAAAGTGCTCTAAATCATTAGTAATCAGAGAAATGCAAATGAAAACTACATTAAAATTTCACCTCACTCCAGTCAGATTTGCAAAAATGCAGAAAATAGATAATAACAGATGCTGGAGGGATTGTGGGGAGGTAGGAGCACTAGCACACTGTAGGTGGAATTGCAGACTACTACAGTCCCTCTGGAAAGCAGTGTGGAGAAACCTCAAAAAATTAAGCTTGGATCCACTATACAATCCAACTATCCCTCTCCTGGGTATTTTTGCAGTGGAGTTAGAGTCAGCACATTGCAAGGATACAGCATAATCGATGTTCATAGCAGCTCAATTTACAATAGCTAAATTATGGAACCAACCCAGATGCCCCTCACTGGATGAATGGATCCAAAAACTGTGGTACATATACACCATGGACTTTACTCAGCAATTAGAAACAATGATGTTGCAGCCTTTGAAGGTAAATGGATGGCTATGGAAGAAATCATGCTGAGTGAAATCAGCATAACCCAGAGAATCAAGAGTTGAATGTCTCCACTCATCTGTGGAGGCTGGAGCTAGACCCAGGCTAGTGTGAAAGGAGGTCAAATCTCATGTTGTAAATCTGGGTAAGTTGTAACGACATACAACCTAAGGCATTCGTACAGATGTATTGGGAAGGACTGGGGAGGGATAAGGGTGGGTAATTCGGCGGAGCTCTTGGGGGTAAATGTAATTTTTCAGAATTTATACATATATTATTTTGTTAGAAGCTTGTTTGTTCAAAAATAAGTTTCTTAATTAAAAAAAGACTGTGTTTTGCATGTTTTTGTTTAAAGATGCCTTATTAATGTGTATCCTGGGATCTCTCAGAGCAAATTCACGGCCAACACCACCATGGCTCGTGCATCACCAAAGCTTACCTGACATCCACACTGCTTCCCTGCAAGCACACCACAGCCTTTCTGTGCTTAGGAGATCAGACGGCACATTAGCATTATGTTTGTGCGGAAACAGCAAAATCACCCATAAAAAGTACAACCATGCAAGCAACACACGGGTCTTGGTCTACTGGAAATTTTGACAAGTCTATTCATGTCTCTGGGTGATGATGAAAATGCTATGAATATTCATGTTTATCTTGCTAAAATTTAGAAATAATTTTTTGGGGGGTCACTGTGACCAAAAGACCTGACAAGAACAACGTAAAGAAGGAAAAGTTCATTTTGGCTCATGCTTGCAAAGTTCAGTCCATGTCTGGCTGACTCCTTAGCTCTGGGTAAGGTGAGGCAGAACATCGGGGCAGAGAGCGTGGTAGGAGAGGGAAAGTGCACAGCAGTGTCTTCCAAGTGGGCAGTGGCATCTGCAGGTCATGGCTTCCGGATTCCAGAACCTGGGGCAGTGCACTTTTCTCAGCTGAAACCGTCTCATCCTTACTCCCAGGTGCTGTTCCAGGAGAAGACAATGCTGTTACCTCTTCCAGGACACGTGGCACGGAATCAAGCCCCTGGCTCTTCCCGAGCTATTTTCAGTGTGAACACGCCTGATCTATAAGAGCTGGCGTGGAGGCGACTATCGCAGCACAGACTAGGTTGTCCGGTCAGCATGTCAATGTCCCCTGTCCCCCTGGGAATCGCTTTGTAAAATGGCCTCCTGGATGGAATTAATCTCCGCTCTATGGGAAGCCACGGTGTGGAGGAGCGAAGCCCAGGATCAGGTCACCCGCACGATTTAGAGGCTCACCGCAAGCTCTGCCTCCAGCCTGCCGTGCACGGGGAGGTCTTCTGGAGGCTTGCGACACATTTTTGTTCCATAACTCACCCCAGTATGGAGTTCTGGGCGGACTGTGCTTAACTGTGCAGGCCGGACCTTGTGAAATGAGGCAAAATGAGACCTTAATCTGTGTCAACACCAAGTTAACGAAGTTTTCAACATACTTGGTCCTTGGTTCTGGCAGAGAATCAGGGGATGTGGCCAAGATGTGTCTGCCAGCTCTGGCTTTCTGGCTCTATTAACTCTTGTGTTTTAAAGCATTCCCAGGGTTCCAGGGGCCTCAGAAACTGCCCGGGGGCTCATGTCCCCTTGCACAAGTCCAAGGTACTGTGAGAAACAGTGACACAAGAGATGGCCACCGAATTCTTTCATCCTCTTTTCTGTAAACTCAACAAATGAAGCTTTTTGTGCAAGCTTCGGGAATCGTCTCGGGTGCGCTGTTAACGTCAAGGTAGCAGAGTGTTTCCGGTCTTGTGTCCACCGTTACCCGGATGGCCCACCTCTCCCCAGGTGGAAAGCTATCTGAAGGCTCATTACCTTGGACCATTTTCTAGGGAGAAATGATTGTTTCTCAGGCAACAGAGAATAGGAACATTTGGCTTGCGTGGGCTTTAAGTTCATTACCTGCAATGAATTTCATTCCGCAAAGCAATAAATCTTTTAGGTGCCATGCATCTGAGTAGCTTTTATGTGAATGTATAACGCACACACATGTATAAATCTCTATCTTTACCTACATCTATATACACACATAAATGTATATATATCACAATGTCTTGTGACAACACCATTTCAGCCTTCTACACGCAACACAAACCCTATCAGGTATGTGTGTGCTCTCAGAACATGGCTTGTGGATATTTGGAGATCAATGGAATGTCCACAAAACAGCCCATCTGGTACAATAACTTTGTAATATCCTGACCACTGAAACTCTGGACACAGACTTGACCAATATCTTGTGTACACTTTTCTGATTAGTGTCTACATATTAGCCAATATTTCAATAAATTTAAAAATAAATATAGCATGAAGGATGGATAAATAGGCATGGGATTTAGAGTGGG
This sequence comes from Aplodontia rufa, assembly GCA_004027875.1. NCBI lineage: Eukaryota > Metazoa > Chordata > Mammalia > Rodentia > Aplodontiidae > Aplodontia > Aplodontia rufa. The sequence goes on from PVKS010019693.1 coordinate 26,545, forward strand.
GAGAACTTGGTTCTTGGTTTTTTCGGTGTAACCCTTTGCTCATGCCCTAAAACAAATTATTTATCTCTGGTGCTCAGTCAGATTGCTTCGCGTCTCCTGGCTCACCGCGCTGGGCTGAGGAATTATGCGGTGAGGCGTGGTAAATGCTTTCCCTGGAGACTGTAAATCACTACACCAAGTCTCGCTGTTACTGATTTAAGGTGGACTTACGCATTTTTCTACATAACGAATTGCCCCACAACCAAACACTCCCCTTCTCCTATGAATGGCAGGAGTGGGTTGGGCTCAGTCACGCCTCTCGTGGGGGAAACTATGATGAGATGTGTCACTCCCCTGAAGGGAGTGGAGAGTGTGCTTCTGTGGTCACTTTGACTTTGCCAGGAGCCTTGAGCTCCTTGCTCTGTGTTCCTCCCCATGGGCTGCAGAAGTGTGTGCACTGCTGTGGTGGAGTGCTTGGCTTCACTCAGAGTGAGGGAGAAAGGGAGAGAATGGGGGTGGGAGAGGCTGCGGTCTTCTTATAACCTCAGTTTGAAGATGCCACAGTGTCACCTCTGTCACATTTTATTTGTTATAAGAAAGTTCCTAGGTCCAGACCTCAGTTAAAGGAAGGGGGCCATCCAACAGGATGAACATCAGCACTCAGGAGTCTTTGGGGACTTTCTTAAAGGCTGCCTAACATGGAACGTCCTTGGATCTGGACCCTTAAAAACGAAACTCGGTTAGTTTTACATGCTGGCTGGCCCTTTGCCCATATTCTAATCAATACAAACATTCTTTCAAACTCTGAGAAAAAACTGTCGGTGCTGACGTCAGATTCCGAGTGTTTCATGAGATCAGAATGAATGATACACTTAATAAGTGCTCAATAAATTTTAGCTCTATCACTTTTGCTTCTTACAGAATAACTGCAAGTCGTAGGCATAAGTTATGATAAAGGTAACCAACAGTTGAGCGTAGCCAACATTGGGATGATGTTTGAGTAAGTGACAGACATGCTTCATGTACCATCTTGAACACACTTCTTCAGCGGGCATCCTTAAGTGTGTAGTGATGAAATTAGTTGGTTCCCAGAAGGCTCCTCTCATAGCTCTCGGGCACAGGTGGCAAATTTTCTTTCTCTTCCCTCTTCCATCTGACCTGCATTTACCTCCTGACCCCACTATGGCTGCTCCCTCTCTACTTGTCTGAAGTCCACAGTTTTATTTTATATTTCCAACTCTACCAGAGAGGTTGCCATTTTTCTGGCCGTTATCAGCAATTCCTATGCATTGAGTTTCTTGTGGTCATAACCCAAGTAGTTTTAAGAAAAGCATGGTAAGAAATGGCTTGAAGAAAAACTCAACAGGACTAAAAGGTCTTCCCATGGATGGAAGGAATCGCCATCAAAATGGCAACGGGGTGAGAAGAATACGGACCAACTGATCTGTGGGGTGAGCTCTCGGTGGAAGGAGCTTAGCATCTGGACTTCCTGGGAAATTTCAGGAGCCCATGGATAGGAGAGCTATGGTTCTGCATGAATGCTAAGGATGAAGGAAGTGCAGGGACCGATGGAGGGAGGGAGTTGGATGAGAGTGCAAGAGAGAGGCTGGGGACTCCAACGCACCACTGCTGGCTCAGGAGCCGCGCCCCACCTTCCGCAGAGAAGCCGGTGGCATCTGAGGATGGAGAGCGCCAGCTGCATGGGTTCCGTGCACACTGCAGGTGTCTGCAGCAAGCCCAGTCCCGGGCAGCACTGGGCTTCTGAACACCAGTGGACGTAATCTGGCTTGAGTTCAAGGGGAGGTGGGCCTTCCCCCAAGACTGAGCCGTGGAGTGTGGGGGGACTTAGGTTAGAGAGCATGAGAGGTCGCTGTGTTTACCCTTTTGCTGATCTCCCCCAACGTCTCTGCTTTTCTTTATTTCCTGTGCACTAGACATATACCAGCTTTCCTGACCGATATTCTGGATAATTCCTCTCAAAATAAACTACGTTTGATCTAGAAGGATCCCACCATACACTAACCTAAGATGATTATATTTTTGGAATCACTATAATATATTTGAACAAAATCACATTCATTCCAACTATAAATATGGATGAGATACCTACCTAGTTTTGCCCACTCTGTATATACAACCATTTAGTCAATAGTTTGAAGTAAAATTCTTGCAAAGCAAGACAAAACAAACAAAAACCCTAAAAAATATTATATGCATGAAAACATACGTCCAGAAACAGGAAAATGAAAACCATCCTTACTTTTCAGTCTGAAGTCATTGTGTCTGAATATTGTACACAAAATTAGCATCCATGTTTCTCAACTTTTCAAAATTAAAGCCCGGCACACCAGTGCACACTGTAATCCCTGCAGGTCTGCAGGCTGAGACAGGAGGATCACAAGCTCAAATTCAGCCTCAACTTAGTAAGTTCCTAAGCGATTTGCCAAGACCCTATCTCAAAAAAAAAAAAAAAAAAAAAAAAAAAAAAGAGAGAGAGAGAGAAAGAGATGTGGAAATGGCTCAGTGGTTAATCCCTAGGTTCAATTTCTGGTACCTACTAACCCCCAAATTAAATAAACTTACCATAGATAAGACTACAAAAATTAAAAGCAGAATGGCAAATTTCGATTTTAACAGTTCTGGTTTTTCACAGTTCAAATGTTTTCATTTTAAAAACAGAACTAAACATGCTTTAGTTGAAGAACCTTCAATTACCCAATTTTTAAATAAAAGCCTCAGTCTTTAGTGTTTTATATTATTTTTAAATACACCGTTTTATTAAAGATACATTAACTAAGAAGATTTTTTCTTCTTTCCATTTCTTTCTCTTTTTCCTTCCTTCTTTCTTTGTAAACCTCAAAGTTTAAACTCATGCTGATTTTTACACACACAAGAAAACATGTTGTGTTAATAAATCTCTGGGTAAATCTGTCTTTGTTCTTGTCAGAAAAAAAAATTAGCTCTCACAGATATTTAAGCAAGCTAAAATGTGTTTCCCGAGCTCAGATTCTTTCTGATCTGTGATTTTTTTTTTTTTTTGTCTTGTCTTAGGGCAAGTTTCTTATCCTATTTTAACAGGGTAAATTTAAATAATGCTTTTGTAGAAAGTTAAAGGATTTAGTAAATTGAGCTGATTAAATAATGATAAACACTTATATAAACAGAATGTACATTAAAAAAAAACTTTAAAGATAACAAACTCCAAGACTTCAGTCAAAAGAGTTGCAGGTTAATAAAATTTCTTTCTTTCTTTCTTTCTTTTTTTTTTTTTTTTTGCTTAGTAGATTGGAAGTGAAAATGTGCTGTGATAGGAAGCAGCTCAAGTGGACTCACTTTGGAGACTGGAGTCTTAGTTCTGAGGTTAACACCACCCGGCTCAGCCTCCCCGGAACTTCAGTTTCTCTTTTGTGGTCACAGACTTGACCTAGATTACTTTGTCTTGGCATAGAAACCTTCACTGACTTTCAGGTCATTTCAGGTGTTCCTCCTGTAAAAAGGGACTCGTTGACTCCTAGAGTTATCATATGACTTACATTTCATATCAGATAGCAGAAAAGCAGCATTTTTTAAATCATTTCTTTAACATGTGTCTTTGCCAAGAGATTCTACATTCTGTTTGGCAAGAACTATGGAGTTTCTTTAAAGTTTTTTCTAATCTCTACACCACCCCCAATCCTTAATGGGATCCTTGGCCTACTGTAAATGCTTAAGAAATACTGATTGTAAAGTAGATAAGGAAGTGAACGAATGCAATTGCAAAAGCAGACATGCCTTCTTCATATGAGAACGCAACCTAAGCACAACTTCTCATCCTTTCCATATGGTTCCTAAACAGCTATTATTCCAAGGAAAACACAACCCTTAATATTCAGCTTCTTAAGTGGAGCGTTCATGAAATTTATTTTTAGGAAAAGCTCACCTTTGTATTCTTTTAATTTGAAATGCCAGAAGGAGTTGGCAAGTCTCTTCTTTTTTTTTATTTTTCCTTTCTCTCTTTCTTTTTTTTTTATTCGTTAAATATGGTCTTACAATTAGGGAGGAAATCCTCATCAAACAATCAAGAACAAATGTATAATGACAGAGCAAGCCAAGGCTGGTGCCATTCCATGGTTCCCCCCTTGGGTTCCACATGGTTCCATGTTTCCCTTTATTAAACCTTTGTCTCAGGCTGCTGACTCTGCCCTGCTGCTAATCACTTCCAACTCTAGCTGGCTGAAGGATTAACACGACTTGTCCCGTCTCATTTTCCAAATTGGCGATGAAGTTTGCATTTAAATTTGCAATTCCTGCTGCCCGTTTTGCAAAGCATTGATGCCTGTCAAGAGACGATCTGAGAATATATGGGCCCATGTTTCTAGGCATTGGATATAACCCATCATTCACATCCAGAGTGTATATATTCTTTAGACAGATGCAGAATACTTTATACAAATACATCCTGAAATGCAGAACCGATGGGGCTTTTGACAAAATGAAAACATTGGTAGGCGATGATTCACTTTTATCTTCCTCATTAGTCCACCTTAATTTTATCTCATATAGGTCTTACCACTGGTGGCATCCCATAATTTCAAGATACGGTTTTAATGGAAAAATAAAATCAAAACCAAATCATTAGCTAACCCTCTTCAACTACCTTTTCAAACAGTAATTTAAAATCTCAAATAGGAATAAAGACCCAGACTTTAGAAGAAGTGGGATAATCAATCCTCAATACTAACAGGTTGTTTCAGGCTTTCAAATGATAGAATGGATTCATATCTTCATAGTTTCATCCACTTTTTTTAGATGTTCATATTATGAAAATTGAATTTCAACTATTACTATAAGAAGGCTGCTTTGTCTAACTTTATATAAAGTTTTGACTTTGAATCTGGAGAAGTTTCTATTAATGTTTCTTCACTTTTTTATTCCATTTTAACGTGTATCAGAGAGGAGAGGATACAATAGACTGTGTTTGTCAGTTTTCCATCACTGTAACAACATGCCTGAGATAGCCCACTTATAGAGAGAAAAGGTTTAAATGACCCGTTGTTGTGCAGCTTCTAGTCCACCATCTGTGGGACTCATTGTGTTGGGGCCTGTGGTAAGGCAGCACATCATGGCAGAAGTATATGCTAGAGCAAAAGCTGCTATATCATTGCCAGAAAGGAAAGAGGAAGAGGAAGGGGCTGATGTCCCACCATCCACTTCAAAGGCAGACACCCCCACCAACAACCACTAGACCCCACCTCTTAAAATTTACACCACCTCCAAGTAGTTCTAATCTGGGGACATTCAAGACCAAATTATAGCACAGATCAAACCCCATATATTATAAAACATTTTACTGTATTCAGTGCAAAGGATGTAGCGTAAAAATGTGTGAGTCAAGACATTTTTTGGATTGCAGGAAATCCAAATTTCAGATGTCCCCAGTAAGGATGATGACCTTTCAATAAGATTCGTACAGAAAATATAGTTCATTCATAATAATTATTGGCCTTCCTTCTTGTCTTCTTAGTAACCAGAAATAAAATTGTGTGTGTGTGTCTGACTATAACACTATAATATAATGTCTATCTTTTGATGTCTATCACTGTTCTCTCAAAAAGCACAAATACTGTCCAAATCTTGTTTTTTGTATACTTGGCTCTTGATTGTGACAATTTGGAAAAACAAATGAAACCACATTCAAATGAAATCATAGTGTACACAGTTCCCTGAAATGATGTGAAACTTCCCAGTACTTTGCTTGCCAGACTTGAGAGGGGAGATTTATTTTCTCACGGTATAAGTATGTAAGGGTTCGGTGTTTATTTTTTTCATAACTAAAATGATTCAGGGCACTCAATCCAAATCTACAAAGCAATATATTTTGTTTAATATGAATATTTGCCTAAGCCCATAGTTAATCTTACATGAGACATCTTGTGAAGTCGAACAAATTCCAAGCTAAAACAAATGTTTATGGAAGCATTTATGTATGTCATAGTGTTGGTTACATCTAAATGCTTGAGAAAATAATGCTATAAATGGAAAAGTTAAAATCACAGATCTTTAGGTTTTAGCGTTTACTAAGGTTATATGTAGTTTTCGAGACAGGACAAAAAATTAGCTTATTTCCTGAAAACATGGGGACTGTATTATCTGATAACAATGGATGTTTCATATTTCACTGCAGATAAGATTGAGAATTTTTCAGTGTTCACAAATACATCAAGAACCCATAAATTCAGAGAGATATTTAAGTTAAGCTCTTTCAATTCCTTACTTTCAAGAACTGGAGACCCCTTAGATGATTTTGAGGTTCTGTTACTTAAAGCAAATCCCCAGTAAAGAGATCCAAACAGTGAGTTTTCAAGTGGCTCTTAGACGTGTGCTATTCCAAGCTCTGCTTCTGAAGTGTTCACGGCCTGCAAATTTGCACAGCCCTTCGACCTCACTGTATTCGATCCATTTTTTCCTACACTTCTGGTTTGTGCAGGAATCTCAGGAATGTGAAGCATGTTGCAAACACTGATTGAGGAGGATAAATATGAGCCGCCCTTGACCATGGCGTTCAGTTCTGCGTACACCTGCATACCTCTGCTTATCCTCCCAGGGGTCTCAGCCACTGGAGGGTCATTCACAAGTGTTTTCATGGACTAGGACCACACAATTTCCATGTCCCCTCCCCGGGCCTATGGAAAAAGTAATGGCAAGATCCTGTTAGAATACTGTATAGCTGGATGACTGTAAAATATCACTTAGAGTTGAGATGTCCAATAGCTGTTAAGCTGATGGGTCAAGTGCAAGGGACATTCTGCCCCAGTAGCATTTGTACTTTCAGAAGTAAGTAGCCAGGAACTATATATTCATGAGCCAATATATTTGTGTAAATGAATACAGAGTTAGAGTCAACCTTTCTTAATGTATTTGAATAAGGGACTTATCAGAAGGAAACTATAACACCTAAACAAAGAGAACAGTATTAGTGCATATGAAAATATTCGAGGGCAAAACCAACCTGTATTAGATATTTTAAAGAAGAGTCCATGGCTCTCGGCTTCAGGGGTCTAAGTAGGAAGATGGTGTCCCTTGTTGACCACATAGTTTTAAATAACATACTGGGAAATGTGGCAAAGAAAAGATGGGCCCGATTCTAATCTGTATGTAGTCTGAGACCTGGGCCATGCAGAGCAGAATTACAGAAGCCGTTCTTGTCCATATATTAAGATATTTCCAATATGGGAAAGGACTCCGTTGCTGACATTCATCTTTCAGCCTCCCTCAATGTTGCACCGTGTCGAGAACATGGTCAAGAGCTGGTACGTCTTCAAATAATCTTCATCCCAGGACAATTCCACAAAGCCTCTGCTCACTGGATGCCCTGATTCCCAGTGTGCGACCACAGAGCTGCATTTCTCAAGGTCATGGTCATGGAAAGTCCCCACCCCGTAGAAGTGTTGGCACTTTGAGCTGCTACTCAGGACTTAAATTTAGAGGCAAGTACTGTCGCATGTGGGCAAAGAAGCCGTTTCCCCCTCCATGACTGCTAGCATGACTGAGGACTAGCTGGCTTCAGATAAGGCTGCCCAGAGAAGACCGGAGGAACCCACCTACACCAGCCCAATCGCTGGCTCGTTCCTCCAGAGGGCCCAGAGTGAACTCGGCCCAGCATAATCTTCACAAGCTCCATCTCCCCACAGGGAGATTCAGCATTCCCGCCTGCCATTCTGACCATGCAGAGTATGAGGAAGCGTGATCTCAGAGGGAGCATGCTCAGAAACGCCTCTGCATTTGATTGACTAGTCTTCCCAGCATGAATGTGCATGAGCCTTCTTGACAAAAATCCCCTTCATCTAGGGAAACAAGGACACTGCTTGGGGAGGGATCCCTGGTGCTCCCCTGTCTTGCTGAGAGTAATAAACCTCTCCTCCCTTTTTGTCTCTTTGTGTCCACTGGCTGTGTGCACACTGCCACTGGTCATAGCAGTGGGTGACGTTTGCTTCTGATCCCTGCGGAACACTCTTCTCACCTGAGTTTGCTCATCTCTTAATTCCCTTATTTTAGCACTTAGTAAATATTTGAATCAAAGAGTAATTCCAGGACTGGATTCTGTGTGAGCTGAGCAAAATGGGCTTGGTTCCCGTTTCTAGGGATTTAGTACTTCCGTGTGAATTCCAAGGTGCAAAGTCATGGATTGTTGAGTCTTAGATTATCGCATATTCTGAGTCAAAGTTTTAAGGTCATACCCATCCTTCTCAGCTCTTCACCTTCAGAAACACCTGCTCACACAGGGTCACAGATGCTGGAATTAAAGTCATCACATATCTTCAATCACCGTGTACTTCATATTCACATTGAGGAACGCAACCTCCTCCTAAAACATCTGCATCCCAGAGAGTCAGAGCTGTGAGTCCACCGATTGCAGCAATGTAGTAGTCAGGACCAAATCCCGACTTCTCAGACTTCTCCTCAAGGACCGAGGGTTAGTCCAGGTGTGTTCTTAGAACAGTTTTCCAGAAGGGGAAAGGTTGTCAAATGAGGTCATGGCTAAGAAATGTTGTTGTGGCCTCAGATGGAAGTGGGACCAAGAGGGTGACCTGGGTCTCAAAGAGCGAGGGTTTTTTTGTTACGGGTGATTGAACCCAAGGACAGTTCCCCACTGAGCCACAGGCCCAGACCATTTTATCTTTCATTTTGAGACAGGGCCTCGCTGAGTTGCTGAGGCTGGCTTTGAGCTTGCCTCTGCGTCCCGAGCTGCTGGCATGAGAGGTGTGCGCCACCACGTCAGCATTGTGAGGGAGCTCCTGTGATGTGTGGGTCAGCTGGGCTGTTAGGAGGGTCTGTCCACGAGTGAGAGACAGAGAAAATGGAGGCGGATGCGTCTGAGTAGCCTGCGTAAGTGCTGAAAGCCGAGCACATTCCACACTTCCCTCCCCCTCAGCATTCGCAAAAGGCTTGCATCCCAACCCGAGGTCCGTGCATTGCTTCCCAAGACGCTGGAGACACATGCAAGAACATTCCAGCCCGATCACAGATGTAGAAACCGCAGCCACAGTTACCAGGGACTGGGGACAAGAGGAGGTGGCAATGGGAGGTCGCCGGCCCAAGGGTCCGAACCTTCACATATACAAGAGGATGAATTTTGAGGTCAAATGCATAGCAAGGTGGCTATCGCAAACAGTCATGAATTGTGCACTCCACAGGAGAATAAACGTCAAGCACTGTACCACCCACAATGGCAGGCCCACAAGGCGATGGACGCATTAACACCCCTGATGGCATCATTCAGCATCGAGTAAGCATATCGAACGCCACATCATCCCCATAGACACATACAATTATGATTGGTCAAACAAAAACAACATTCATTAAAAAATAAAACTGCAAAACAAATAAAAATATGACCAAAGAAGTGATGGGGTCTCGCCCTGTTGGGGATGTACACCTGTAGGGTTTATCCCTGCGGAGTTCCCAGTTGGTGACTTTAGGATCTCGGCTCTTAGTCCCTCCACCAGCCTGTGTTCCAGCCCATTATTCTTTCTTTGTTGACCTGGAGTAAGTCAGAGATATCCATCTGCTGCCATTTCTACGCATTCAAAAGAAATCCTGAGCAATGTCTTTTGGACCAAGGACACTGTGACACTTGATTTACTAGAAGGGTGTTATGTCTTTTCTATTTTTAAATCCTGGAGCAAACAATTATCTGGCTGACATTGATATCAGCCACATACTGGAAAAAGTCACTAAGACAAACTGCATGCACAACACAACCAATACAGGACTGACGGGTAATTTTGCTTTATTGATTATTTGATATTGAGTAGCAGAAGAATTTAGTAGTTTTCTCTAATCAGCTGTAACTCCATCATTCTGCCCAGGGAAATAAGAGCTATGACTCAATGGAAGTATGGAGAGATGCAAAGAAAAAATCTCCGATAAAACTGATCCTATTTGGTGCCAAGATTGGAGCTCTTAGAATAACGCGACCCGCTTCCTGTGAAGGGGTCAAATTATGATGTACGTGTTTTTTGTTTTGTTTTCTAAAATAGCATGTGTATGTGTGAGAATGGATATTTGTTCACATATGTGTGTGTGTATGTATGTGTGTGTATTATGACACGTACTATAGCTATTTTGTGTTTGAATCAACCTGTTTCTTTTAAAAAGAGAGAGAGAGAGAGAGAAACAATTTTTATTTAGTTTTTCCTGTGGCTTTCACTGTTCGAGACTTCATTGTGTACGTGGTGCTGGGGTTTGAACCTGTGTACTTGCGCATGCTGGGCAAGTGCCGTACCGCCAAGCCACCGCTCCAGCCCCTGAATCAACCTGTTTTAATTCAAGCCCCAAGTCATCAAAAGCTGTTGTTCTTCTCAACATTTTTATGAGAAACACCATTACCCCTGGGAAGGGAGGGAAATGAAGGACTTGATTAAAATATTCAAAAGGACATTTTAAGAAGCTCTCCTAGCCACGCCAGCTCCTACATTGAAGCAAGACATTGCAAAACCGACCGAAACCTCATCGCTGAAGGTCAGATCTGCAGGAGATGGTATCTAGGAAGGAGACTGCTCTGTACCTCGAGGTGTTGGAACCCAGGTCCGTCAAGCCAAGGGCTGCTTCCTAGCTGTGTGTTAACAGTTCCATCACGCCTCTGCATGCCCGGCCCCGCTCATGGGTGACTGTGTAGGTGGAATCTGAAATTGGCATTCCTTATCTGTTATAAAATAAATATAGCTTCTGAATTGCAATTTTTGGTACTGAGTTCTGGTTCACGGGAATGTTAAGTCAAATTATTTGAAAGCTTGGGTACAAAAATATGCAGAACAGTCTAGACTTGTTCTATTTACTTTATTTTTGCTACTGCAGAAAGTTTTTTTTTTTCCCTTCCATTCCTTTCTTTCTCTCTTTTCTTTGCCTCAAAAGAAACTGACTGAGCTGGCATGTTCATCAAAGCCATTTACTGAGAAGGCACTTTGACAGATTGCATTAAGAACGCTGACTTGTGAAAACAAAGGATTGCTTTATAATGTACATAAATTATATGCTTAAGAAAACGGGAAGTTCAGATCCTTCACTGATACTCTAGGCAGAGCACAGCGAAATTCTCTGTATTTTCATTTTAGCATTTCAAAGGTTTTTTAAGGATCCCATGGCTGACAAAACCTAAATTGAAAAGATAGCACAGTGCATTAGGACTTTGTATTTGCATTGATTAAAATTAGGTTGAAGTCAACTTGTATTATTTAGTTCAACTGCGAACTAAAAACTTCTGAATCCTCTGGTACACAAAGATGGACTTTGTGTCTCTGTTGGAGAGATGGAGAGAGGGAAGTTCTCCTCCGATTAGGAGACTACAGGGTATGCTGGGAAATGGTCCCCAAATTACAAGATCTCAAAGAAACACTTGTCTATATTTGGTGGAGGGCTCAAAGAATATCTTATTTAAACCAAATTCACTTTCAGTGCTGGGGAATGAATCTGTGTTTTT
>PVKS010019694.1:0-38011 GCA_004027875.1 Aplodontia rufa
GGTGGAACCAAAGCCATTCAGAGTCTGGTAGCCCTCATCTTGGACTTCTCTTGCTGAGAAAATTCCTATATTCTTGTTGCCACCTCCAACAGTGCCCAGCCACTCCCTCCTCCACAATTGAGGGGGCAGCTGTCATACTCTTTTAAGGACTATTGAGGGTTCTCCGTCCAAGATAGCACAGGACCCAGAATATTTGAAGATGACCATTCATCCAGACAGTGTGCTGTGTCCTTTATACCAGACAAGTTCGAACACTTTAAAAAGATTCTCTGGGTGGGTCTCATCTTACCTGGATTGAGGTAGGGAGGAGATTACAAAATTATTTGTGCAATTTTTAAAGGGATATTTGCCTGTAAATGTACTGTAGGCTTCTCTCACTTCTGAGTTAGAGGTGGGTGATGGGTTAGTGCGGAAGGACCAGGACTATCTAATGCTATTTGTGGAATATGGGAATACGTGTCATCCATTAGACTCGACATGAAATATTTGCCCAAATTCTGAAAAACTAAGACACAGCCTATTGCAAATAATTCCAAATTTTTAAAATTTCTTCTGAACTAAAAATTAAGTAAATAGAAGGGATTAGTTTTTTCAACTTCACGTTTGTAGTAACTAGGACAGTCTCCGGCACAAGGCACATAGTAGCATTTGAACGATTATGAATGGACTATGGACTAGCTTAGCAGCTCAGTGAAGAAGGATCACAGGAGGGTTACACACAGTTTCTACAGATCCCTGGCTCCTGGTGTTCTGAATACACTCTGACCTGGGACTTGGATGAACAGCAATCTGGTATGTATCATGTGGGCAAAGAGGAAGAGGACATTACCTGGGAACTACATAATTAGCCAGGACTCTTGGATTTGGAGTTAAACTGAGGCTCCTGTTAACCAGACCTGAATGGTATTGTTATTTATTGTGTTTTTATTACTATTATACAGATAACAACCTAATTAGGCTAATTGACCTGTTTTGATTCTTGTATCCCATGATTAATTGGCCAGAGGTGACCTTCATGGAGTCCCCATGAATCCTGTTGCTCTTTGTGGTCTTTATGCCTTCTGTGTCTCTGACAGATCAATGTTACAACTTGGATTTTGTTTTGCGTCTTAGTACCTCATTTTAAATCATTCTGTGCTGCAGAGAACAGACATGAACACATCTTCTCCAGATTCCAGCATTCCAATCTCCCATTTGCCATGGTGACAGGGATGACTTTTAGGCTTTTTCAAGAGTTGTAGTTAGGATATAATTGAGAGGTCACTGTCAAGATCAGTGAGGTCTGAGATTTTACCATACTTATATGCTAAGGTGTTAGTTTCATGGATGTTGACGAAAAAATCCAGATTCCTGGACCAGAGATGAAAGATTGTATTTCTCACGGTAAAAGCAGCGGCCAGAATGGCAGCAGGGTTTTGTTGGTTTCCTTGCCCCCAAGTCCTACTTAGGTCACTCACAGGTCTGCTTCTGTGCTGCGCACGCAGTGGTTTGTATTGCAGCCGAGGAGCTCAGGCCAAGGGCTTTTACTTTCTTTGTTTTTTTTTTTGGGGGGGGGTGGATTCAGAGTGCTGAGGTTTGAGTCCAGAGGTGCTTAAACACGGACCTATGTTCCCAGCCCTTTTTATGTATTTTCATTTTGAGACAGGGTCTTACTAAGTTGCTTAGGGCCTTGTTAAGTGGCTGAGCCTGGCTTTGAACTTTCTATTCTCCTGCCTCAGCCTCCCAAGCCACTGGGATCATAGGTGTGTGCCACTGTGTCCAGCAGACTATTACTTTTTTTGGCAAGTAGCAAACACTGCAGGAAGCAGCAGGTGTGTGACAGTTGGTGGTCATCTTGATCTACGTAGGTGCCTCAGAAACTGGTTGACATCTGGAGACCAATCCATTGTGCAGTGTGGCACACTCAGTGAGATTGTGTCAGGCCCATTGTGGGCTGTCATTCCCAGTAGGTTCATGTTACATGACCACTCCATTCATTTACTTATTTATTTATTTATTTATTTATTTATTTTCTCCTCTTCCTCCTCCTCCTTCCTCCTCCCCCTCCTCCTCCTCCTCTTCTTCTTCTTCTCCTCCTCCTCCTTCTCCTCTTCTTCTTCTTCTCTCTTCTTTCTTCTTCTTCTCCTCTTCCTCCTCCTTCCTCCTCCTCCTTCCTCCTCCTCCTCCTCCTCCTCCTCCTCCTCCTTCTCCTCCTCCTTCTCATTCTTATTTTTTATTCTTTTTAATAACTGGGGATTGAACCCACAGTCACTTTAGCACTGAGCTACAAGCATGACACTTTTCTATTTTTATTTTTTTAATTTTGGGACAGGGTCTCTCCAAATTGCTTAGGGCCTTGCTGACTTTCTGAGGCTGGTCTCAAACTTGTGATCCTAAACAAGTCTCTGGGGGTACAGGTATGTGCCATTGCATCCAGCTCTACTCCAACATTTCTAACTCCGATCATCTCCTAGGAACACTTGTGGCTTCTCATCTTGCATAGGCCATCTCTGAGCTGAAGTTCCAGTGACCATCTGGGCTAACAAGTGGAACTGCTCCTAACGATCTTGGTTGGAGGCCATAGGAGTAACCTCTTTCTCTCAGAAACCATACATTTTCCTCTTTGACCCAATGTCCACATCCATGTCTCCATATTGCCTTGAGTTTCACTGCTATGAATTAGTGTACTGTATTTTTTTTCTATATTGGCTTTTAAACCTGGAACAGTGGAACAGTTTGGACCCTTCTAGGAAGTGCCCATAGAAGAGTAGTTGGGTTGGATTTGAGAATGGGTTCTCCATCAGAATAACTCCCTAGTAAGATTGTTAGAGAATAGTCAAGAAAGGCAGAATGACCTGGGGAGAATCTTGAGTCCAGTCCTACAATTCCCAGTGAATGAGGAAGGACCAGAGGCTGCTCAAACCCACATGCCCTCACTTGAATCTCATTTCCCAGCAGAAGCCAGCACGATCACAGGAAAACAAATTCAGGTAATGTTCCGCTCCCTCCTTATGTATCTGATCACATTCAAAGTGAAACTCCAGCTTTACCCTAATGCCAAAAAAGCTTATCATGATGCCAGCCCAGCCCTGTCTTCTTTCTTTATTTTGCTTTTTCTACTGTAACCATGTTGGATCTCATGCTTCTACTCAGATCCCTCTATCTGTACATGTCCTCTTCTGGGAAAGGACATCTATCAACCCAGCTCAAGAGTGCCCCACCAGTCATTTTCCAATGTCTAACTCTGTTTTTCATCGTGACATTAGGTTCCATGTGAAGTTTCAGGTTTCTTGTTCATTACGTGAGCAGAGACCTGGGCCCCTTGCTTACTGTTGAATAGAGTGGCCTTATGCATACGAAGGTGGCGTTGATGGGCTTAGTAGGCCAATGTGCTTCCTTGTACCAAAGAAGTTGAGCTTCTTTCTGACCCACTGTGTGGAGGCCTTGTACTTCTCTAGGGCTAATATTGCCTTGCTTGCTTGCCTTCTGCTTGTCCCCACCCCTGCCCAGCAGCCATGTCTAATGCCTTAGCCCTGGCACTCTGTGTTACTGTGGCATGTGGTGCTCAGGGCTGGTCAAGAAGTTATCTTCCTCCTGCAATGATTGCCTCATTCAGGCACTTCAGTGGAAGGGTGAATGGAGTCAGGAGCCCAGTTCTGCCCTTCTGGAGATTATAGTTGCCTTTCTCTTGAATTTTTTCTCAATTTCCCAGGCATCTAGAAGGTTCTTGTTGAGTTCCCTCTGAAGAGATCTACCTGCTCCTAATAGCACTGGATGCCAATGACATTTGGCTTTTACCACCTGGCTCTCACCAAAACAATCTAAATCTCAATATCCTACTCATGGAATACAGGACCTGAGACCAGAGCCCTGGACATGTTCTGAGATGCTGCTGGTTTATCATGCCTCAGGATTTTACTCTTCCTCAATAACATTGCTGCCCTAAACACATAAAAAGTCATGAAAAAAGAAAAACTGGAAATTGAAATTCTAATGCTAAATTTATTCTTGCCTAATTGTGTGACGTATCCTTTCTGAGTGTGATTTATCTTGTCTGAAAGATGGAGTTGTGAATGTCTTCTCTAAATAACTTTCAGCAGAAATATGAGTAGACTGTAAGTGTGTGCATAGAAAATCACCTTGTCAGTGTGATTGTTCAGCTTTCAAAAAGCAAATGGTGGGCATTTCTAGTCCTTTGGCAGATGGGTGACTGCACTTTGGATTTGTCTATCTCTCCATCTGTTACAGTGTGGTTTGGAGTGGGCCCAGGTTAGGATCCTGGCTTGATCACAGGGTGACATTCTTAATCTTCTCAAGGCTTGGTTTTTCCCACTTGTGAAATAAAGACAACAATCCTATCAACATAAATTCATAGTGAAGTCGAGGGATAAGTCAATTCCCTGCATTGTACACCTTTCAGATAAAGGTCAGCTTTACCAATGCACAAGGCTCTTGAGTTTGATAGAAATTCTGTTCCTATTCAGGCCTCTCCTAAGGAGTTATCATCTGTCACTTTCTACCTTGAGAATGGCCTGGGAGCACGTGGTACTGAAGCCAGGCTGTATGGTTGGTCATTCCTGAATCTCCAGGCACCATCCATTTCCCAACATGACCCCGATTTTGAGGATAATTTTGCACAATAAGTAAGACAATGAACAGTCACACTTGTAAACAGATGACTTGAGTAGTGAAAGATGCTTCCCACAAAGCATTCTGAATGTGGTATTTATGGACTCAAGTTGTTACTGGAATATTTATAGACTAGATGCAAATGTGTAACATATGGTGAGCTCTTCCAGAAATACTCTTTCAATTAAGCTGTACACAGAGCTCAGCCATGCTGCTCTTTCCTCTGAAGATACTCTCCAGCACATTTGTAGGATTGTCCCTGGGATAAGTTAGGGCACTGTGTCTTGGAGTACAATTTCCCTTTGATTAACATTGCCCCGCCTCATCTCTAGGGCCCAAACAGGGATACTTTGCAGTGAAATAGTTGAATTCTTTTTCCTCTTTTTTTCCTTGACATGTGGAGATCATGGTATGGGATATTGTTGGAAACTCCAAGAACAGATTTAAGAATCTTCTGTGTGTCTCTTATCTTCAATTTATTTATGCAATCCTGGAAGCTGTCAATGCCAGGATACTCTCTGTACCCTGTCTCAGGCTGCCAATGTCACTGGGAAAATACATTTGCCTATAACATCTTCTGTGTCCAGAGCCTGCACCCCACAAAAGTCACACCAAGTCCTAGTACTGATTGCTAGTTTGGTGCAAGATCAGTGTAATGCAGTGAGAGTCGCATGTGAGTAGACTTCACACCAAACAAGCACATGGTATGAAATCACAAACCAGCAGATATACAGAGGGGAGTGGTGCATACCTCTTTTGTACAAGGTTTCTTCAGACTAGCCAATTTCCTTGGAGTTGAAGAGTATGCATGTGCCTTTCTGTTTAAGTGGTAATACCCAAAGCGTTCAAGGTTTTTGAAGAAATTGAGAAATACAAATTAATATAAGCTTTTTTGGTATGGTGGTTATGCCAAACATCAAGAAATAGCTCACATATTAGCATCAGCATTTCCATTTCCAGACATCTTTCCACATAAACAGCCCAAATATGGGCAGGGTTCATTGCCAAGAATATTATTGGCTTGCTGTTGTATGAATATATGCATGTGTGTGCATGTCTTAAGAAACACAACAAAGAAATACTTAACGTCTGGAAATAATTAGGTAAACTATTAATCACTAAAAGACTATTGTATGACAATTAAAATAAGCTTATTTGATGGGCCTGGAGTGGTGGATCAGCAGTTACAGCACTTGCCTGGTATGCATGAGTATATGGGATTGAACTCAGTACCATGTATACAACAAAGTGTCGGAGCAATGAAAGCTGCATGAAAAACTAAATAAAAATTGATTCTGTCCTTTTCACTGTCCCTCTCTCTAAAAAAATAATGAACTTATTTGAGATTACATATGAATTGATCTTTATGATAAACTGATGTCTTTAAAAGCAACATGCAAGATGAAATATGATAAGCGCATAACCACAAAGAAACTGAAAGAACTCTATGTCTCTTAACATTTTAAGTAGGAAAAAGACACTCAAATAGTTATGGATTCTGGGAAAATGTTCTAGAGTTCAGTACTAGTAAATGGAACAAAATTTAAAACATAGTAATTAATTTTCATGGTTTAAGTGGACATAGGTTTTGAAAACAGCAATGAAGAACAAAACAAAAAATCAATATTCAAATCAGTGGCTTTTGTTGTTACTGTTTGTTTTGGATTGTAATATAGAGTTATCACTTTCACAACTTGACTATTCTCTTCATACAAATCATAACTAAATAATTTTAAACATCTTAGGACAGCCAAGGACAGTGGTTCATCTTATAATCCCAGCAGCTTGGGAGGCTGAGGCAGTAGGATCTCAGGTTCAAAGCCAGCCTTGACAACTTAGTGAGACCCTAAGCAACTTAGAGAGATTCTGTCTCAAATTTAAAAAAAAGAAAGAAAGAAAAGGGCTTGGGAATTTGTCTCAGTGGTTAAGTGTCCCTTTCTCAATCCCTGATACAGAAAAAAAAATGTTAGGACAAATTAGTTTGTTCACATATTGCAGACAGATATTACCTAATAATGAAAAGTCTTATCCAACATCTGAACAGGTCAAGAATTGGACAGTTGAACTCTATAATCCACTCTCATTTTTGAAAAAAATAAAGAAGAAGAACAGATTTACTGAAATATAATTCACCATATAATTCTTTTCAGAGTACATTCAATAATTAAAGTATTTTCACACAGTTATGCAATCATCATTACAATCAATATTGGAACATCTTTATCAGCTCAAACACAAAGTTCAGAGGAAAATCAACACTGAAACAACAGACTTAAGTTACACTCTACCCCAAGTTGACCTAATGAGCACATATAGCAGTTCTATCCCACAACGGCACAATATCTAGATCAGTGGAACAGAATAGAAGATCCTGAGACAAACCCCCATATCTTTAACTATTTGATATTTGATAAAGGGGGTAAAAGCATAGTGTGGAAGAAAGCCTGTTCAACAAATGGTGTTGGACAAATTGGACAGCCATGTGTAGACAACTGAAGCTGGATCCTCATCTTTCACCCCACCCAAAAATTAAATCTAAATGGGTCAAAGATCTGAATATTAAGTCAACAACTTTAAACTTACTAGAGAAAGAAGTAGGGTCAACACTACAGGACATAGGAGTTGGCAGCACCTTCCTTAACAAAACTCCCATGGCTCAAGCAATAAAGTCAAGAATAAATGAATGGGATGCAATTAAACTAAAAATTTTCTGCCCAGCTAAAGATCTAGTCAAGAGCATCAAGAGAGAACCTACAGAATGGGAGAAAACCTTTGCCTGCTACACCTCAGACAGAGGGCTAATATCCAGAATATACAAGGAACTAAAGAAACCAAACACCAAAACCACAAATAATCCAATCAATACATGGGCTAAAGATCTCAAAAGGAACTTCTCTCCAGTGGAAGTCTAGAAAGCCCATAAATATATGAGAAAATACTCTACATCATTAGTTGTAAGGGAAATGCAAATCAAAACTTACATGAGATACCACCTCACTCCTGTTAGAGTGGCAAAAATAAAAAATTCTAACAACAGTTACTGGAGGGGCTGTGGGAAAAGAGGAACACTGTTATACTGCTGGTGGGACTACAAACTGGTTCAGCCACTCTGGAAAGCAGTGTGGAGAATCCTCAAAATATTAAGGATGGAACCACCTTATGACCCAGCTATCCCACTCGTGGGTATTTTTCCCAAAAGAGTTAGAATCAGCATATTATAGTGATATGGCTTCATCAATGTTTATAGCAGCTCAATTTACTATAGCTAGATTATGGAACCAACCCAGATGCCCCTCACTAGATGAGTGGATACAAAAACTTTTGTACTTATATACAATGGAATACTACTCAGCCATTAGAGAAGGCGATATTATGGCTTTTGCAGCCAAATGGATGGAGATGGAAAGAATTATGCTAAGTGAAGTATCCTAATCTCAGAGACTCAAGGGTCAAATGATATCTGTCATCTGTGGAAGCTAGAATACATGGGGAAGCAGTATGTTAGATGACTAAGCTAATAATAACTTCAAATTGTATGATTCTCAACGCAACAGGGAGATGACTCCCTAGGATACATGGAGGAGTAGGGAGGGGGACAGGGGGAGGAGGGTGAAAGAAGAACTCCTAGAAGACTGGAGGATGGGAATATGGGGGAATCATCTCAGAAGGAGATCTCTGCCCTCCATGAGATACCCATTTAACTCAGGAGTTCTTTTGGGGGAAACAGCAACAGGGGGAACCCAAGATGGGAATCCATGATATAGCATTAGCCCTGAAAAACTAAGTATATATACATTGGTGTTTGAATGTTTGATAATGTTTCCCCCTCAATTGTATCTCTATATCCATCTATTAATTTTGAGATGCAAGAATGTTTCAATATATGCAAATCAATATACATGATATGACACATTAAAAAATGAAGGATAAAATCATGTTAACATCTTAATAGGTGCAGAAAAATCATTTGGCAAAATTCAACAGGCTGTCATGGCAAAACCTGTTGACCGTATACCCAAACATAATTAAGGCCATGTATGACAAGTCCACAGAAAACATCATACTTAACCTTAAAAAGCTGAACAATTTTCCTTTAAGATCAGCAACAACTTTTATTCAACATAGTATTAGAAATAATAGCTACGGAAATTATAGAAAGAAAGAAAGATCTAAATTGGAAAAAAAGAAGCAAAATTATCTGTGTTTGCAAATCATGTGATTTTTTAAAAGAGAGAGAGGGAGAGATAGAGAGGATCAATTTTATAATTATTTATTTGCCTGGTTTTTATTTTTCTGACACTTAGTTTTGTATGTGGTGCAAGGGTTCAAACCTAGGTCTTCACATATTCAAGGCAAGTGCTGAGCCACCTTTCCAGCCACAACAGATTATGTGATTTTATACACAGAAAGCTTCTGTTTAAAACAAACAAACAAACAATCAGGACTAATAAATGAATTCAGCGAAGCTGCAAAATGCAAAATCAACACTTTGAAATCAGTTGCATTTTTACACACCAACATCAAACTATTTGAAAAAGAAATATTAAAAATTTCCTTCTATAGCAATATAAAAAATAAAGTTAAATTAACCAAAGGCCATGAAAAGGTTTGTACACTAAAAACTATAAGACATTGATGAATGACATTAAAGGAACGAAAAATAAAAGGTATCCCAGGTCCATGGAGTGGAAGAATTAGAATTACAAAAATGTCCATACTACCCAAAGTGATGCACAGATTCAGTGAAATTGCTATCAACATTCCAATGTGATTTTTTTTTAAGACAGAAGGAGAGAGTGTGAGAGAGAAATAATCAATTTTATTTATTTTTTCATCTGGCCTTTGTTTTACCGACAGTTGTATATGTGGTGCTGGTATTTGAACCTGGGTCCTCGAGAACGCCAGGCAAGTGCTTCAACCACTGAGCCACTGCTCCAGCTCTCCAATGTGATTTTTCATAGAAGCATCAAAAACAGTACTAAAGTTTGTAGGGAACCTCAAAGAACTCCTAAAGCCCAAACCAATCTTGAATAAGAAGAACAAAGCTGAAGCCAACACGTCTTGATTTCAAGCAATATCACAGAGTTGTTATCAAAATAGCATGGTACTCATAGAAAAAGACAAATTAGAGAAATGGAAAAGCACACAGAGCCCCCAAATAAACCCATGTGTCTACAACCAACTGTCTTTGATGGGAGCATTGTTATGGTTTGAATGTGAAGTGAAGCCCAAGAGGGTCCACGTTACAATTCGGAAGGCAGAGGTTTTTATGATTGGGTTATAAAAGCCTTAACCCAATCAGTGAGTTGATCTCAGGGATTAACTAGGTTGATAGGGTGTGGGTGGAGGAGGTGGGTCATTGGGGGCGTGCCTTTGAGGTATATATTCTGTGTCTGGCATGGAGTTTCTCTCTCTGCTCAGCTTCCTGATGTGATGCCTTGAGCTGGTTGCCTCTCTCATCCTGATGTTCAGCCTCACCTTAAGCCTCAAGGAATGGAGCTGGCCTTCTCTGGACTAAGACCTCTGACACCATGAGCCCTCAAAATAAACTTTTCCTCCTAAAATTGTTCTTGTCAGGACGTGCGGTTGCAGCAATGAAAAAGCTGATTAAAAGAGGCCTTGAAAATAAACAACGGGGAAAGGAGAGTCTTCAAGAACTGCTGCTGGGGAAGCTGGATATTTGTATGGAAAAGAATCCAACTGGACATTTATTGCACTGTACCACTGTGGGGAGCTGGATTGTTCCCCGGGAGCTGATCAGGAGGAGGATGAGTGCCCATGGCTGGAAACTGGGCCCCTCCTCGTCTGGGGACCCCTTCTCTCCCAGCCAGGGAAACGAGTCAACCACACGCAGCTGATGGCAGCCCAGAATCCGTTTATTATTAAGGCACACAGGGTTTTTATAAGGAGGGGAGAAGCCAAGGAATCAATAATCCTTCTAAGGGAGTTGCCAGGGGTTATGCAGATTTTGAGTAGACAAACAACTGGGGAACAGTCAGTGGTTAGCACATTCCAACCCACCCTAATCTTCTTTTTGCATAACAATTAGGAAGCTTAACAAAGCAGGACCTAGCAGCCCTTCCTGAAGGAACTTATGGAAATAGTAACAAGATCGCTCTAGGGCAGCTGTTGAAATGGGGGTGAAGGCTAGACCCCAACATACCACAAAATTTATTGAAAGTGGATTAGTCTTAAATGTAAGATGTGAAACTATGAAACTCCTAGTTATTGAAATTCCTTGTTATTGGTCTTAATAATAAAAATATTTTTTGGGCTGTGATTCCAAGAAAACAGACAACAAAAGTCAAAGTAAACAAGTGTGACTATGCCAGCTAAACGGCTTCTAGACAACAAAGGAACCAGTGAACACAATGAAAAGTCAGTCTACAGGGTAGGAGAGAATATGTTGTGTAAGGGGTTAATGTTAAAAACATGAAGAAACTCATGCAACTTTGTAGCCAAAACAAAACAAAGCAATAACAAAAAAACACAAAACACAAAATCTGAAAGCAAACCAAACCAAAAAACAAAACAAAACAAAAATAATAATTTGCTTAAAAAATTGGAAAAGACTTCAGTAGGCATTTTTTTTTCAAATAAAACAAAAATGACCAACAGGTATAGGAAAGGATGATCAATATTGCTAACCATTAGGGAAATGCAAATCAAAACCGTAACGAGATATTACCCCCACACCTTTTAGGATGACTATAAAAGAAAGCATCAAGTGTTGGTGAGACTGTGTAGAAAAGGGAACCCTTGTAATCCATTGCTGTGAATGTAAATTTGACATAGATATTGTGGAAAACAGCATGGAAATTCCTCAGAAAATTAAAAATATAACTACCATATGATCTAGCAATCCCATTTGAGGTTATGAAATGAGCATTTTGAAGAGATATCAGTGTTCCATGTTCATTTCAGCAATATTTACAATAGTAAAGATATAGAAAAACACAATGTGTTTGCCAATGAATGAATGATATGCTTAAATTTTCAGCCTACCCAAGTAGGAATTCCTGGCATTTGTCACAACAGGGATAAATCTGAGAACATTGTGCTAAGTGACAAAAGCTAGACACAGAAAGAGAAATACTTTATGTGTTGTGTGAAATCTAAATTACTTGAACTCATAGACACAAAGGATAAAAAGTTAGTTGCTAGGGTTTGGTGGTGAAACAAGACAAATGTTGGTCAAAGGGCACAAATTTTCAATTGTAAAATAAATTCTGGATATTATTATATAGCATGATTAAAAAATTAACCTCATCCCCACTTTGTCTGTAGAGATTTATTTATTTAGGATATTTCATATAAATGAAATCATACATAATGTGGTTCTCTGTAACTGACTTCTTTTGGTTACCACAATGACCTTAATGTTGTAGAATGTATCAGCACTTCACTTTTGATTATCAAATAATACTCCATTATATAGATATACCACATTTAATTTATCCCTTAATCAGTTGATGGATGTTTGGGTTGGTTCTACATTTTGACAATTACGAGTAATGGTGCTATGAGCATTAATGTACAGGGTTTTGTGTGTACCTGTGTATTCACACACCTTTGGTATACACTGAGGAGGGATATTTTGGGCTGACATGGTCATTTTATGTTCAACATTTTTAGAAGTCTCCAAACTGTTTTACAAAGCACCCGAAGCATTTTTATTTCATCATGTGTAAAGATTCTAGTTTCTCAATATCCTTGTCATCATTTGATACTATTTTAATTAAAGCCAAACTAATGGAAATGAGGTGGTATCTCTTTGTAGTTTTGATTGTCTTTTTCCACTGCAAAATGATGTTGAGTATGCTTTCATGTGCTTATTCATAATTTGAATGTCTTTTTAATTATTTTTTAATTTATTTTTTATTAGTGCATTATAGTTTTACACAATGATGGGATTAGTTGTCACATACTCCTAGATGCATACAAATCAGCAATACAGTTCGTTCAATATCCTCCCTCCCACCGCACCCCTCTATCTCCCTCCTCCCATCTCCCAATCCCTTGCCTTTCTTCTGGGTCCTATACTGTTCCTAAAAAAATCCAAATACAGTAACATAATTCTTATACCCAAGAAGAACATTTTTTATATATATCAATATAGTATATACAATGACATTTATAACTGCTTGGAATGTATCTTGCTTTATCTCAGTTCCAAATTTTTCCCTTTTCCTCCCTTCCTATCATCCCTTTTTATTCTTCAAAATATTTGACAGTAGGAGTAAACATTTATGTTTCTATACAGGTATGTAATATAGCTTGTTCAAATATCTTATGAAGTATTTTGTAACTGTTATCTCACAAATACTAACACTTTGCATTTTTGTTCTATGGCTCTAATACATGAGTTTGTTTACTTTACTCCCAAGCCTGGGTTTAGGTCCAGCCTCCACAAACGAAGGAAACCATTCAGCGTTGACTCTCTGCGTTTGGCTAAATTCACTCAGCATGATTTCTTCCAATGCCATCCAATGACCTTCAATAGATGCAATATCATTGTTTCTAAAAGGTGAATAGAACTACATACAATGGAATATCTCAGATACACACACACACACACACACACACACACACACACACACACATATCTAAAAGCTCTGAGATCCATTCATCCAGTGAGGGGCATCTGGGTTGATTCCATAATTTAGCTACTGTAAATTGACCTGCTATGAATATGGATTTTGCTGTGTTGCTGTAATGTGCTGATTCTAACTCCTCTGGGACAATACCCAAAAGAGGGGGATAGATGATCATATGGTGGGTCCAAACCTACTTTTTGAGGAGTTTCCACACTATTTTCCAGAGTAGCTGGACCAGTCTACAATTCCAACAGTGTACTAGTGTTCCTATCTCCCCACAACCCCTCCAGCATTTGTTATTGTTTGTGTTCTTCATCTTTGCCAGTCTGACTGGAATGAGGTGAAATCTTAATGTAGTTTTGATTTACATTGCTCTGATTGCCAGTGATTTAGAATACTTTCTCATGTATTCGTTGGCTTCTGTTGAGAAGTTTCTGTTTAGCTCTCTGATCCATTAATTGATTGGATTGCTTATGTTTTTTTTATTCAGTTTTTTTAGTTCTTTGTAAATTTTGTGTATTAGTCCCCTGTCAGGGGGATCACAGGCCATGATACTCTCCCATTCTGTGGATTGTCTCTTGACTGTTTTGACTATTTCCTTGGCTGTGCAGAAACTTTTTAGTTTAATGGTATCTCACTCAATGATGTTTGACTGTAAATCTTTCACTTTAGGAGCCTTGTGGAGAAAGTCATTGCCAACTCCCATATGGAATGTTGGTCCTAATTTTTCTTCTAGAAGTTGTATGCTAGCTGGTTTAATTCCTAATTCCTTCATCCATTTAGATTTTATTTTTGTGCAAGGTGAGAGATAAGGATCTAATTTCAATTTTCTGCAAGTGGCTGTCCAGTTTGTCCAGCACCATTTGTTGACCAGGCTGTCTCTCCTCCATGTTATATTTTGATCCCCTTTGTCAAAAATCTTTGTTTAAAGATTTGTGAGTTTGTCTCAGAGTCTTCTATTCTATTCTATTTCATTGATATTCATTCCTATTTTGATACCAGTACCATGCTGTTTTTAGTACTACAGCTCTATAGTATAATCTTAGATCTGGTATTGCAAAAGCAGCTGTTTCATCTTCTTGCTTAGTAATGTTTTGGCTATTCTGGCTTTCTTGTTGCTTCAAATGAATTTCGAATTGCTTGTTATATATCTGCAAAGAATGACATTGGAATCTTGATGGGGATTGCATTGAATCTGTACAGAACTTTTGGCAGAATAGCCATTTTCATTATATTAATTCTGCATAACCAAGGGCACAGAGCATCCTTCCATCTTCTCAGGTCTTCTGAAATTTCTGTTTCCAGTGTTCGATAATTTCATTGTAGAGGTCTTTTACTTCTCTTGTTAGATTAATTCACAAGTATTTTATTTTTTTAGAGGATATTGTGAATGGAACCGATTTCCTAATTTCTTCTTCTTCCATATTATTGTTGGCATATAGGAAAGCTATTGATTTATAGGTGTTGCTCTAGTAGCTTCCTACTTTGCCAAATCTGATTTATTAGCTCTATCAGTTTTCTGGTGGAGTTTTTTTTGATATTCTGGATATAGGATCATGTCATCAGCAAGAAGGGATAGTGTGACTTCCTCCCTTCCTATTCTTATCCTTTTGATTTCCTCCTCTTTCCTAATTGCTACAGCCATGGTCTTGAGGACTATATTGAATAAAAGTGGTGAAAGCGGGCAGCCTTGTCTTGTTCCTGAGTTCAGTGGAAATGCTTTCAACTTTTCTCCATTTAGTATTATAGTAGCTGAGGATTTGGTGTATATGGCCTTTACAAAGTTAAGTTCCTTTTATCCCTATTTTCCCAAGAGGTTTGAGCATAAATTGGTGCTGGATTTTATTGAAGGCCTCTTCTTCATCTACTGAGGTGATCAAATGGTTTTTGTCCTTAATTCTGTTTACGTGATGAATTACATTTATTGGTTTGCGTATGTTGAACCAGCCTTGCATAACTGGAATGAAGCCCACTTGATCATGATGAATTATTTTCTTGATGTGTTTTTGAATGCGGTTTGCAAGAACCTTATTAAGGATTTTTGCATCGATATTCATGAGGGATAATGATCTGTAGTTTTCTTTTTTTCAGTTGGTCTTTTTTGGGGTTTGGTATCAGAGTTATGGTTGCTTCATTAAAAATGTTTGGGAGAGTTCCCTCTGCAGAGAATCCATCAGGTCCTGGGCTTTTCTTCTTTGGATGACTTTTAGTTGCTGTATGGTTTTTGGTGCCTGTTATTAGGATTTCAATGGCATCCTGTGTCAATCCAGTAATGTTGTATGTGTCTAGAAATTTGTCCATGTCATCCAGATTATCTGACATAGAGCAGTACAGTTTTTCAAAATATGTTCTGATAATCTGTTTGATTTCAAGTGGGCCAGTGATCACCCCCTTTTCATTGGTGATTTTGTTGATTTGCTTTGCTTTTTTTTGTTTCTTTTAGTTAGATTAGCTAGGGGTCTGTCAATTTTATTTATTTTTTTTAAAACCAGTTCTTTATTTCATCAATTCTTCTTGTTTTTTTTTGTTCTCAAATTCATTGATTTCAGCTTTGATCTTAATTATTTCCTGTCTTCTGCTGGCTGTGGGATTACACTGTACTTCCTTTTGTAGAGATTTGAGTTGGAGTATAAACTGATTTGTTAGATATGTCTCCTGATTCTTTTTTTTTTAAAGAGAGAGGGATATACATAGAGAGAGGGAGAGAAACAATTTTTTAATTTAGTTTTTTCATGTGGCTTTTGTTGCTCCAAGACTTCATTGTGTATGTGGTACTGGCTCATGCCAGGCAAGCACTATAACTGCTTAGCCCTCTCTTGATTCTTTCTTTCTTTCTTTTTTTTTTTAATAAAGAGAAAAGGACAGTGAGAGAGAGAGAGAGAGGGAGAGAGAGAGTCTCATCCTCCATTGAGCCGTTCACATGGCCCTTACCACTATTTCAGCTGTGCACATGTGTGCTGGAGTTTGAACCCAGGGACTTGTGTATGCCAGGCAACCGCTGAGCCACTGCTCCAGCTCCCCTTTCCTGATTCTTAATGTGAACACTCTGTGCAATAAATTTTTCCCTTAAGAATACTTTCATGCTGTCCCAGAGGTTTTGATATGTTGTGTCTTCATTCTCTTTCTTTTCTAAGAATTCCTTAATTACAGTTCTCGTGTCTTCTTGAATCCACTATTCATTTAATAGTGTGTAATTCAATCTCCACATATATGTGTGTTTTGTGCCATGGTTTTCATTATTAATTATTAGGGTCATGGCATCATAGTCTGATATACACATGGAATAATATTTATTTTTTATATTTGCTGAGATTTCCTTTGTGAATTAGAATATTATCTATTTTGGAGAAGAATCCATGTGCTGCTGAGAAGAAGGTATACTCTGACAATTTGGGGTGAATATTCTGTAGATGTCTGTTAAGTCTGTTTGATTTATAGTGTTGTTTAGACTGGAGATCTCTTTATTGTTTCTTTGCTTTGATGATCTGTCTATTGGTGATAGAGGAGTATTAAAGTCTCCCAGTAGTACTGTGTTGAGGTTATCAAGTGGTTTTATATCTTGGAGTAATTTTTCCACATAGGTGGCAGAATTGGTGTTTGGAAAGTACATATTTACTATGGTTATTAATTCTTGTTGTATTGTTCCCTTTACTAGGATGTAGTGGCCTTCTTTATCTTTTTTGATTAATTGATTTTTGAAATACACTTTGTCAGATATAGGAATTGCAACTCCAGCTTGCTTTTATGGGCTGTATGCCTGGTAGATTTTTTTTCATCCTTTCATCCTTAATCTGTGGGTGTCACTGGCTGTAAGATGTGTTTCCTGTAAGCAGCATATTGTTGGATTTTGCTTTTTGATCAAAACTGCTAGTCTTTGTCTTTTGATTGGTTCATTGAGAACATTCATATTCAGTGTTAGAATTGTTATGTGGTTGTGGTTCATATTCATTGTGTTTTATTAGTAAGTTCTGTGCTGTCTTAGTTGTCTATTGATAGCATGTACTTTTATTGAATTTACTCTGTTTGTAAGTTTTGAGGAATATTAGCTTGTTCTTCTATCTGGAGTTTATCTTTGAGAATTCTTTGTAATGCTGGCTTTCTGTTCACGAATGCTGCAAGTTTGTTCTTATTATGAAAATTTCCTTTTCCCCCCTCAAATTTGAAGCTGAGTTTTGCTGGGTATAGTATTCTTGGCTGCATGTCATGTTCATTCAGATGTTGAAAGATCTCCTTCCATGAGCTTCTCACTTCCAGAGTCTGAACTGAAAAGTCAGATGTGATTCTTGTTGGTTTGCCTCTGAATGCGATATGGTGTTTCTCCTTGCCACTTTCAATATTCTTTCCTTGATTTCCCTGTTGTGCATTTTGAATATCATGTGTCTTGGTGAGGTTCTCATTTGATTAGGCCTATTGGGTGTCCTATAAGCTTCCTGGATGAGCATATCTGAGCTTGCTCAGCCTGTCCTCATTGTCAGAATCAAGAGCTGAAGTTCTGTTTTCTATAGAAGTTAGTCTATTATCAAATTCTTCCACGATTCCTCTTGTGTCATTGAGTGCATTGTTACTTCCTTTTTGAGTATGTCTATTCTTTGATAATAGAGTTTTTCATCTCTTGAGTTTTCTCACTTAGTCCCTTCATTATATCTTCTTTCAGCTCATTGCTCCTTTTAGTAATAGATCATTGATAATATTTTCAAGGTTTTCATCTTGACCCTTATCTGTGGCATCCTTCTTTGGGGAGTTTTGGGTTTTAGGTGAACCTCTCCTTTTTGATTCTTCATTTTGAAGAGCTTCTTGTGGATCTCTGAATTGAGATTTCCTGAGGGGAAGGTTCTCCAGGTGGTTTTTCCTTGCAAGTCAAAGGGTCATATGAGCCACCAAATCTTTGATGATCACCTTCTTCCAGATGCTGTTTCTGCCTGGGTCCTCAAATTCCTCTACCTTTTGGTTCCAGGCTCAAGGTTGCAAATCAGAATCTACCAGAATGAGGGGTGTCATGTAAGTGGTGCTCCAGGTGGGGAATCTCTCCTGGTTGGTCCTGGGCAGGGCTGGTCCAGACAGGGGTCCTACTGGTGCTGTCCTAAGTGCCTTCCAGTGGGACTCAAACAAGTCCCAACAGGAACGTGGCTCATAGGTACCCGGGGCTACTTCAGGCAGGGAA
Organism: Aplodontia rufa; assembly: GCA_004027875.1. Lineage (NCBI taxonomy): Eukaryota > Metazoa > Chordata > Mammalia > Rodentia > Aplodontiidae > Aplodontia > Aplodontia rufa. Next base: position 18,367 of record PVKS010019694.1, read on the forward strand.
CCTCCCTTGTTTGGTCCTGGCTCTGGACAAGGTCCTACCAGTGATGTCCTGAGCACCTTCTGGAGGGACTCAAACAGGACCCACCCAGAACATGGGATGTTAGGTAGGTGGTGCTTCAGCAGGCAGGGAACCTCCCCTGTTTGGTCCTGAGCAGGGTTGCTCTGGATGGGGCTCCTACCAGTGGTGTTCTGAGTGCCTTCCGGCAGGACTCAAACTGCCCCTGACCTTGAATATCTTTTTTGATCAAATGTCTACACAGGTATTTTCCCAAGATTTTATCTGGGTTATTTGCTTTGTATTATTGAATAGTAACAGACTTTTTATATTCTAGATACAAGTCCATGATCAGAAACATGATTTGTAAAGTAGTCTCATATGATGTGACTCATCACTTCACTTACTTGAGACAGTGTCTTTCAAAGCATGAACATTTTTTAAAATTTTGATGAGGTCCAATTTGCATAATTTTCTTTTTTTATGTGCTTTTCAAAATTGATTCAATATTGTCTTACATAATGAAGGGATTTGTTGATTCACATTCATATATTCATATATATTGACACAGTTGCTTAAACCTGATCCTTGTCCAGGATGTCCCAACTTCCTACACTCCCCAATCTTGTGACTCCTTTGTAGTTCCCCCAAGTTATATATGTAAATGAACGTGTACATGTAATTTAAACATTGAAATTACTAGATTTATACACCTGCCTGGGTGCATTTGGGGTTCTCATGGGCATCAACTATACTCTTCAGTATTGAAAATCCCCATTTCCCTCTGTCTCCTCCCTCCCTCCCTCAATGCCCCCCTTCATAGCTATAGTCTCCACAGCTTATGTGTTACTTCAAATTTGGTGGGCCTCTTAAATGAACTTGACTACCTTTCATCTGGTCTTAAGTTTTTCATTCTAGCTTCCACATATGAGAGACAATATTCAACTCTTAAGTCTCTGGGTTTGACTTGTTTCACTCAACACGATTTTTATCATTTCTGTCCATTTACCTGCAAAAACCATGATATATTATTCTTTCTAATAATGAGTAGAACTCATTATTAGAGTTCTACATACACACATATACATACACACACATATACACACATATACATGGTGTGTATGTATGTATGTATGGTCTATCTATCTATCATCATCATCATTATTAGTATTATTATTATCTATCATCTATCTCACAGTTTTGGGATCCATTCGTCCAGTTAAGGGCACCTAGTTTGTTTCCATAAATTCACTGTTGTAACTAGAGCTGCTTTAAACATTAATGTAACTGTATCTCTGTTATCTGATTGATATCTGATTCTAGATATTCTGGAAAAATATGCAGGAGTGGGAAAGCTGAGTCGAATGGTGGTTCCATCCCTAATTGAAGAGTCTCCACACTGCTTTTCAGAGTGGCTGTACAAGTTTTAGTCGCTCCAGCAATGTCTTAGTGTTCCTTTCTCCTCACAGCCTCTCCGGAATCTGCTATTATTGGTGCTCTTTATTTTTGCCATTCTGAGTGGAGTGAGGTGGAATTTCAGTGCAGTTTTAATTTGAATTTCTCTGATTGCTAGTGATGTAGAACACTTTCTCATATGTCTTTTGGATATTTGAACTTCCCCTGTTGATAAGATTTTGTTTAGTTTAATAGTCCATTTATTGATTGGAGTGTTTGTGTTTTTGGTGTTTTGTTTGTTTGTGTTTTAAGAAAGAGGGGAGAGAGAGAGAGAGAGAGAGAGGGAGGGAGAGAGAGAGAATCAATTTTTATTGAGTTTTTCACATGGCTTTCATTGCTCTGACACTTAGTTGTATGCTGTGGTTTGAACCCGTGTACTTGGGCATGCTGGGCAAGCACCGTAAGCACTGAGCCACCAGTGTTAAGTTTTTTGAGTTCTTTGTATATTCTGGATATCAGCTGCCTATCAGAGAGATAGCAGGTCATGATTTTCTCCCATTCTGTAGGTTTTCCCTTGATACTCTTGACTAGTTCATTAGCTGTTCAAAAGCTTTTCAGTTTAATGGCATCCCATTAATCAATTCTTGGTTTTAATTCTTGTGCTACAGGAGTTTTGTTAAGGGAAAAGGAGCCTACAGCAATATGATGGAAAGCTGATCCTATTTTGTCTTCAAATAATTGTATGGTTACTGGTTTAATTGCTAGTTCTTTCATCCATTTCAGTTGGATTTTTGTACAGGGTGAGAGATAAGTATCTAATTTCAATTGTCTGCAAATGGCTGTCAGGTTTGTCCAGAAGCTTTTCTTGAACAGGCTGTCTTTGCTCCAAGCTATATTTTTGCCCCACTTTGTCAAATATCAAATGGTTAAAGACTTGTGGGTTAGTCTCCATCTGGTCTATCCTATTCCATAGATTTTTCTGCCTATTATTGATACCAATACCATGCTGTTTATGTTACTACAGCTTTATTGTATAATTTCATGTCAGGTATTGCAATCCTTCCTATCTTTTTTTTTTCCCTTAGTAATGCTTTGGGCATTCTGGGTTTCTTATTGTTCCAAATGAATTTGATAAATGATTTTTCTACATCTGTGAAGAATGACATTGGTATCTTCATGGGAATTGTGTTGACTTTGTACAGTGCTTTCAGCAAAAAGGCCATTTTAACTATATTGATTCTGCTTAACCAAGAACATGGGACATCTTTAGATCTTCTCAGATCTTCTTCGATTTCTTTCTTCAATGTTTGACAATTTTCATTGTATAGGTCTTTTACTTCCACTGTTATATTAATTCTCCAGCATTTTTTCTTTTGAGGTTATTGTGATTTCCTGATTTCTTCTTTATCAGAGTTACTACTGGAGTATAGGAAAGCTATTGATTTGTGGGTGTTGGTCTTGTATCCTATCTCTTTGCTGAATTAATTTAGAAGCTCTGAAAGTCTTCTGATAAAGTTTTTTTTGGTTCTTCTAGGTATAGGATCATATCATTGCTAAATAGAGATAACTTCTTCTTATCCTATTCAAATCCCTTTGATTTCATTCTCTTTTCTGATAGCTCTGACTAGAGTTTCAAGGACTAAATTGAATAAGAGTGGTGAGAGTGGACAGCCTTGTCCTGTTCTCAAGTTAAGTGGGAATGCTTTCAGTATTTCTCCACTTTAGTATAATGTTGGCTGTGGGTTTGTCATAAATGGTCTTAACAAAATTAAAGTTAAGTTCCTTTGATTTCTATTTTTCTCCAGAGTTTTGAGTATAAATGAGTGTTGGATTTTGTCAAATGGCTTTTCTGCATCAATTGAGATGATCATAAGTTTTTGTATTTAATATTTTTATGTGATAAATTAATTTATTGGTTTGCATATGTTGAATCAATCTTGAATGCCTGGAATAAAGTCCACTTGACCTTTTTGATATGTTTTTGGATGTGGTTTGCTAGGATTTTGTAAAGGAGTTTTTTGAGGCTATGTTCATGAGGGATATTGGTCTGTAGTTTTCTTTTCTTGATGTGTCTTTGTTGGGTTTTGATACAAAGGTTATGGTGTTTGGGAGGGTTCCATCCCTTTTAATATCACAGAACAGCTTACTATGGAGAGGTGTTAATTCTTCTGTAAACATCTGTAGAACTCAGCTGAGAATCCTGGGCTTTTCATTTTAGGAGGGGCTTTGATTGCTATTTCAGTTTTGCTACCTGATTTTGGTCTTTTGAGGTATTCAATATCTTCCTGCATTATTTTGGGAATGTCATATTGGGTAGGTATTTATCCATGTCCTCCAGAGTGTAGTTTTTCAAAATAATTTCTGATGTCTCCATTTTCATTTCTGATTTTGTTGATTTGCTTTATTTCATTGTTTCTTTTGGTATGGTTGGCTAGGGGTCTGCCAATTTAATTTATTTTTTCAAAGAATCAACTTTTGTTTTATTGATTCTTTGTATTGTTTTTATGTTGTCAATTTCATTGATTATAGCTCTGATCTTGGTTGTTTCCTATCTTCTACTGGATTCGGGATTGGATTGTTCTTCTTTTTATAAAGATTTGAGGTGTAGCATATCATACGTTTAATTATTTGGGCTCTCTGATTTTTGATGAAGGAACTCAGTGCTATAAATTAAGAAAGGTTTCATACTGTCACAGAGGTTACATTATGTTGTAGCTTCAATTTCATTCATTTCCAAGAATTTCTTGCTCTCTGTTCTCATTTCCTCTTTGATCCATTTTTCATTAAGAGGGTATTATTCAATCTCTATGTATTTATATACTTTCTGTTATTTTTCTTGCTGTTAATTGCTAAGATCATACTGCTGTGGTCTGATAGAATACATGGGATTATATCAAATGTTTTGAATTTGCTAAGATTATTTTTGTGGACTAAGATATTTTCTACTTTGGAAAAGGATCCATGCATTGCTGAAAAGACGGTAAACTCGGTCAATTTGAGATGGAATATTCTGTAGATGTCTGTTAGGTTCATTTATTTATAGAGTTGTTTAGGCTGAAGGCTTCTTTGTTGATTTTTTTTTGTTTTGATGATTTATTATTGGTGATAAAGATATATTAAAGTGTCCTAATATTATTGTGTTGTGATGTATAAGTGGTTTAATATCATGGAGTAATTTTTGACATATTTGGGAGAATAGGGTTTGGTGCATAAATGTTAATTATGCTTACATCTTGTTAATGTAGTGTTCCTTTAATTAAGATGTAGTGGTCTTCTTTGTTTCTTCTGATTAATTTTTGTTTGAAAATTACTTTGTTGGATATGAGTATCATGACACCAGCTTGCTTTTGGGGGCAATATATGTGGTAGGTTTTTATCCTCAACCTTTTACCTTCAATTTATGGCTGTCTTTGGTTGTGAGGGTGAGTCTCCTGTAAGCAGCATATTGTTGGATTTTGTTTTTTGATCTAGTCTGATAATCTGTGTCTTTTTTTTTTAAAGCGAGAGGAACAGTGTGTGTGTGTGTGAGAGAGAGAGAGAGAGAGAGAAAATCAGTTTTATTTAGTTTTCATTTGACTTTTGTTGCTCTGACACTTTGTTGTGTATGTGGTGCTGGGGCTCAAACCCGCTGACTTATACATGCAAAGTAAGTGCCGTAACTGCTGAGCCACTACTCCAGCCCCATAATCTGTCTTTTGATGGGGCATTGAGTCCATTCATATTCAGTGTTAGAACAGATTTATGATTTTGGTTCTCTGGCTTTGTGACCTTCGCTGTATTTTGGGCCATCCTGGTTATCTTTTACTGAGTTATACTTTTATTTACTTTACTCTGATTGTGGGCTTTGGGAGTTGTTTGCTTGTTCCTCTGAAGTTTGTCTTTGAGTATTCTCTGAGATATCATGGAAAATTTTTATTTCCCCATCAAATTTGTAGCTGACTTTTGCTGGGCATAGTGTTTTTGGCTCACAATTATTTTTTTCAATAGTTGAATAATTTCGTTGGATGCTCTCCTTGTCTTTATGGTGATTTGAGAAATCCACAGTAGTTTGCCTCTGAGTGTGACTTGGTGTTTTTCTCTTACCACTTTTAATATTCTTTCTTTGTTGTTCATTTTGAATATGATATGTCTATTTAGGGTCCTATAGGCCTCTTGAATATGAATTTCTAGTTCTATGCTGATATGAGCAACATTGTCTTTGATTATCTAATTGAGAAGTTTCTTTATGCTGTTGGTTTGTTGCTCAGTGTTCTGCCCTGTCCAAATCACTCCCAGGTTATTTCTTTGGATTTCATCCCATACTTCTTGGAAATTTTGATCATGATCAATAAGTATTTTTTCTTGCTCTGTGTGTTCAAGATTATTCAGCCTATCTTCATTGTCTGATGATTTTTCTTTGAGAGCTAAAGTTCCATTTTCTACTGGGTTTATTCTGATATAAATAACTTCCCTTGAGCTTTTAATTTGGTTGACTGTGTTTTTCAATTCTAAGAGGTGTGCTACGTCTTTTTTCAGTGTCCCTAATTCTTTATTAAATTGATGTTTCAGCTCCTGTAATTGCTCTCTTATTTCCTTACTTTAAAAAATCTTTTAATTAATTCTTTGATGATTTTAATAGTTAGGTTGTTGTCACTTTCTTCTAAGCTTTCTTCTAGGTCCCTAATCCTTGACTGAGAGGTTGTGGGTTTGAGGAGGAGAATTGTTTCCCTTTTCCCTCATTTTCAGTGTCAGGGACTGGGGCCTGAGATTTCTCAATGGTTATTTCAATTTTGTACTTTATTGATGAATTGTGGGGTTTTTATCTCTTCACTTACTTGGGGTGGGATACTATTTGAATGGTACAGTTCAACAGGTGGCTCCCTGACCTGTGACTCCCTGACCTGTGAATTATTATTGACCTTTACAATTTCCAATACCTCATGAGATAAGGAAAGAGTCAATATGTATAGCCAATTCACAAAGCACACAAAATTGAACTGGATACTTTTATCCTTCTGTAACTGTGAAAATGTTAATTACCACCTAGGAGAGGAATAGAAGGATTAACAACTATCTTCTGCCAGACTATAACTGTTGGACTATACCCATTTTAAAAGCAATCACCCGTTTTGAAGATTAGCATTCACTTCAGATTTCCATTTTCTCCCTAGTTAAGGAAAATAGACTTAGGAGCAAAGGAGATATGATAGAAAGGGAAAGAGAGACTTGTGATTTTGGAGTGAGAGCAACATGAGAGTGGAGATGATGTAGGATATTCTAATAAAAACAAGAAAAATGAAAGAGGAAGAGACTGAGGTCATAATTTTTGTGCAGGGTGAGAGAGAGAGATGAATAATGTTTAGCTGCTGCCAGAAGAAAACAAAGAAGAGGGTAGCAGAGAAGCTCAACATTGGGAGGATTCACAGCACAAAGCAAAATTGCTGGTCTGCAGGAACACAAGCAAAAACAAAAACTAACCACAGCAAAACAAGCAAAGCAAAAGAAACAAGAAAAAAAAAATAAAACAGAGAAAACAAATCAAAACAAAAATATCAATGTCTTAATGGAAATTTGGGAGGGCTATGTGTTATTTCTACTGAGGAGGTCAAAATAGGCAGGGTTGATGATCACATCTGGTTCCTGGATGGAAGCACTTCCAGGGTGAGGTTGCTGGGTGTCCTGGATTTTGCTGTTCTCAGATGAAAGTTGGATTCCCAGGAATCCTTCAAGTGTTCTTGTCATATGGAGGGGGTACAAACCTTGACTGCTACTGCTACCTGTGAATTCCACCTTTCAGATTTCCTGGATTGAGACCCTGGGTGTTTTTGCGGCCACCTGTCCAGACTCTTGTCCCACTTCAGCCAGGACCCCAGAGTCACTGGAAATTTTGTGGATCCCAGAGCAGCTGTGAGAAGAGCTCACTGATCCTGGGGGCATGGCCACCCTGAACTCCTGGAACCTGGGGAAGATACTAGAACTTGTGGGTTCTGAGGTCCTCATTGGCCCAAAACACTTGGTTCCTGGGGCCGTGTCGACCCCAAATTCACAGTGCCTGAACGGCACTTCTGTGTGTGTGGCTCCTGGGACCAACTCTGCCCTGAACTCAGGGGGTCTGAGACAGGTCACGGGGCTCTTGGGACTGTTGGTGGCCTATGGTGCCACACTTGGGGCAGCCTCTGTCCCTAACTTGTGGCTCCCAGCACAGCTGCCTGGACTGTGCTTCTTCTCAAGTTGGTGATCTCCCCAGCTCTCAGCAGCCAGTTTGGAGGCATGTCTAAGCTATGTGCACTAATGCAGGCCTGGGTTCAGCTGAGTAGCAGGAGCCCTTCAGATAGCAGGATTCTTCATTTCACTTTGTCCTTCCTGTATTTGTGAGTGTTCCTTCTTCCCTCTGTGCCAAACTAGCAGTGCAGCCACTGAGTGGTGGTCCTTGCAGCCAGAGCTGCTTGGCCCCTATGTGGTTTTTCCCCCTTGCTTATGTATTGAAGTCTCTGAGTCCCTAGTTTTCCTTTTTGTCTACTAATAAGTTTCAGCAAAACATTGCCATTCACCCACCTTGCAGAAAGGCACTTCCCCCTCCATTGGCATCCTGCTTCCTGGAGAGATTCTAGTCTGTTATGTGCTTTGATGTCATATCTAAGAAAGCTTTCCTTACCTAAAGGTTATACCGGTTTATTTTATGTTTTCTTTTGATTTTTTTTGAGTTTTACCTCTTAATCTTAAGTCTGTGACCCATTCAAGTTGGTTTATGTGTATCCTATGAAAAAAGTGTCCAATTCCATTCTTTGGCAAGTGGCTGTCAAATTGACCCAGCACTGCTTGTTCAAAAGTTATTATTTTCTCCCTGAATTATCTTGGCATGAAGGTAAAAAACAAACAATTGATTACAAATGTAATAGTTTATTTCTGGATTCTTAATCCTATTTCATTGACATACATGTCTATCCTTATGCTAATACCACACTGTCTTTTTTTGGTTTTGTAGGAAGTTTTGAAATACCTGAGGCTGGATGATTTACAAAGGAAGGAAGTTTATTTTGGCTCACAATTCTGGAGAACTAAGCACATGGCACTTGCAACTTCCCTGCTTCTGTAGAGGGCTGCATGCTGCCTTGTGCACGATAGAAAAGTGGAAAAGGCAGAGATGCGCAGAAGGAGTTCTTACTTGAGAGAGACCACGGTGAGGTGCCCAGCTTGCTTTATTACAGCCCATTCTCATGGTAACTAATTTACTCCTATGTGACCCAATCATTTTTTAAAATTCCCACTACTTCTCAATAATGATTCCCTGGGGAATTGAGTCTTAGAATAGTTTTGGTGGACACAATTATATTCAACCACAACAATGCTTTATAAATGGAATTGGTTTCTTAATTTCATTTTTGACTTTTTTGTTGTGAGCGCATAGAATTACAAATGATTTTTTTTGTATATTGATCTTGTATGCTGCAATATTAAAATAATTTATATAGTATTGGAGAAAGGTTTAAAATTTGAAGTTTACATACAAAAATCATTTTACTTATTCCTTTCTAGTATGGTAGGGTTTTGTTTAGTTTTATTTCCCCCTCATTTCTTTAGCTATACCTTTAGTGCAAAGTGGAGCAGAAGTGATGACAGCAAATCTACTCGCTCCAAATTTTAGAGGGAAAGCATTCAGCGTTTACCAGTAAGATGTTAGCTGTGGAGTTTTAACTGGTGCTCACTGTCAGATTAGGAAATTTCCTTCTGTTCCCAGATGGTGAGTAGCTTCATCATGAAAGCATGTGGGATTTTTGTCAAACGCTTTTTCCTTCATCTGTGGACATGAGTGTGCAGTTTTTGTTTTATATATATATTTTTTCAGGGTTGAGGACTGAACTTGGGGCCTTGTGCATGCTAGGCAAGTGGTCTGCCATTGAACTAAATCCTCAACCCCTGTTTTATATTTTATTTATAAAGTATATTAAATAACTGATTTTCATGTGGTAAACCAGCCTTGACTTTCTAGGATACATCTTACTTTGGTATGATTTATAATTATTATAATATGTGGCTAGAGTCCGTTTCCCAGGTTCGATTGGGGATTCTTGCAGCTGTGTTCATAAGAATATGGGGCTGGCTGCATCCAACAGTCTTAGTGTGAATGCTGGCCAAATAGAAAGACTAACTGTATCATTTAGGTTGGGGGTTGACGATGCCAGAAGGACCAACCAGGTGATGCAAGTGCGTGTGCTGGAGGGTTTGGATCATCCGGGCTATTAGTTGACATGAAGACTAAATACAACCACGTGAGCAATCAGTTATGCCCCACATAAGGAAGCCCTAGTAAAACTTTGGTCTCTAAAGTTGATTCCCTGATTGGCAATATTTTGTGCATATTGTCGCACATTGATGCCAGTTGAGAACATGCTCTGGGTCAACAGGAAAGGACACTAGAACTATATTTGGAACACTTATCCTGATTCTACCCCATCTATCTCTAATTTGGATTAATTTTAATCTGTATCCTTTCTCTGAAATAAACATAATAGGAATGTCTAGATTTTAACGTGTTTTGTGAGTTATTATTGTGAATTATTGAAACTGAGGGTGGCTTTGGGACCCTGGCACTGAACTTGCTGTTCTTGTTAAGGGCAGTCTTGAGGAGGACTCTGGTCAAACTTTGTAGCTTGGCTAACTCTAGGTATATGTACCCACTCTGAAAATCTCTGCCTTTTGATTGGATTGTATAGTTTGTTCTCACTGTGTTTTTTATGGCTCATGTCTTTTCTGTGTTTCTATTTCTCTTTTATTGTTGTATTTTGTGCCAAATGAATATATTTGGGCATAATATTTTCATTGCCTTAATGATTTTTTATCTTATGGGGTTATTCTTTAACTCACAAGAATCCACTTCAGATTGGTTCTAATTCATTTGTAACATAAAATGTCATTCCTATGTAGATCTATTTTCTCTACTCCCCCTTTGTTAGATTGCTTTATATATGTACATATATATATATATATAATTATAATGTAGTAACATTAATGTATGTTGGAAACACCAAAGTACACATTTAATTTTTCAAATAATTTTTGTTGTGTAGAAAAATGAGGGAAGGAACAGGAACAAGCATTTCATTATAAAGTTATTTTTAAAACAGAGAGATGGACAGTGAGAGAGAGAATCAATTTTTATTTAGTTTTTCATGTGGCTTTCATTGCTCCCACACATCATTGTGTATGTGGTGCTGGGGTCAGAACTCATGTCCCTATGCATGCCAGGCAAGTTCAGTAACCACTGAGCAACTGCTCCAGCCCCAGTTGTGAAGCTTTTAAAAATTATTATTATTAACCCCTTAACTACCATTTCTGGTTCTCTTCATTTTTCCGCATGGGTTTGAGTGACCATGTGGTGTCGTTTCTTTAGTCCAGTACAGCCTTGCTCACATCCTTTGTGCTGCTATTTCCAACATAATTACACTGCTATATGTTATTGACCCACCCAATCCAATTATATACATAATGTTCTATTCAATTACTTTTAAAGTCATTTAGGAGAAGAAAGGAAAAAGAATATGCATTAACTCTCTATAATTATATAGTTTAACGGTGTTTTCCGTGAGTTTTTTGAATTACCATTTGTGGTCATTTGCTTTTGTTGAAAATCCTTACTACTTTTGCTAGGGACAATTCTCATGCTCTCTCTCTCTCTCTTAAATTGGAGAATATTTTAATTTCAACTTCATTTTTAAGTGTTTTCCCAGATATAAGATTCTTGCTTGATGGTGTTTTTTGTTTTCTTTTGTTAAATTGAACATATTAGCCCATTATTTTCTGCTCTGTGTTGTTTCTAATGATAAATCAGCTGTTAATATTTTTGTGGTTTCCTTGTTAATTTTTCTGTTGCTATTTTCAAGACTTTTCTTTTTTCATTCAATATTTTGACTATAATGTGTCTGGGTGTGGCTCTTTTATGGCATTTGTGCTCTCTGAACTTTTTGAATGAGTAGATTAATTTTTTTCTTAAAATTTAGACTACATTAACCTATTACTTTTTAAATCTTTCTTTTTTTCTCTAATTTATCTATCTCTATTTTTCCTGTAATGTATATTGTGGTGATTTCAATATTGCCCCACATTTCCTCAAGGTTTTCTTTATTTTTATTCATTATTTTTTCCTCTGTTTTTTGATTGCTTAATTGTAGTTGACTTATCTTCAGATTCACTGATTCTTTCTTCAAATACATCATTGACTCCCTCTAAATAAATTTTTTTTCTTTTATTGTGTTTTTAAATTTGGAGTTTCCTTTTGACTCTTTTCATTATTTCTATTTCTTTATTGACATTCTTTATTTGATCAATGATTTTCAAGGTACGTTTTTTCAGTCCTTTAAAAATTTACTTTAGTTATTTGAACACATTTGCAATAACTTGCTTTAGTTTTTGTCTGTGAAATCTGACACTTCAGCCCTCTTATAGGCAGTTTTTGTTTTTGTTCTCTGATTTCTTTTCTTTTTTTTTTGCATGTCTTGTAACTTTTTGTGAAAATTGGACTTTGGATATTATATCGTACTAATGTTGGATACTCATCCACTTTTAATTCCTAAGGGCCTTGGGTTTTTCTTGTTGTTTAGAGAGTTGGCTGGACCAGTTTAGTGGTATCTTTTACTCCTGAAAAGGAAAGGCACTGATGCAACCACATGTACAGTCTTACACATAGATGCCGTTACATTGATGGCATGTCAAATTTGGCAGGGGTATCTTTCTTGAATTTCTTAATTTTTTTCTACTAATTATTATCTGAATTATAGATATAATAATATCAGTATAATACAGTGTACAGTAATACAGTATAATACAGTATATAGTATATAGTATAACAGTTATAGTATGATACAGTATGATACAGTATAATAATTATTTATAATAATTATATATCTATAATTATACATCTATAATTATCTATAATTATTATAGATAATCCCACCAATTGGTGGGATACAGTGTAATAGTTTACCACATGTATGAAATATGTACTGATCAAATCAAGATAGTAAACATTTTCATCCCAAATTTTTAAAAAGCTTTAACAGATAGATGTGCATATTTAGCAGGTGTGGTGTGAGCGCTTTGTAGCTATCTATCACTGTTGATGTTACAACCTACTATTAAGCTTTACTAATTTCTGCAAACTTATTGTTTTAAAAAATACCTTTGGTCATAAATCATTCTATAGTCATTTCAAACTAAGTTTGGGTGCTAATTTTGAGAGTTTTGGGGCCAGTCTTTGAGTTTTGTTCTGATACCACGATGGGGCTTATCTCTCTTTTCTGGTTCTCAGCTGTCTCTTTTCTGGTAAAATAGTTCATTTTTGCTTTCATGAAACTACCATACTTCTCTTACCTTCTTGTCATCAAAATCTCCATTGTTTTAGACAATTCTCTTAGGCTTGAACTTCCCAATACTTTCTATCAATAAAGTCCATTCTTTTGAAGGAATAAGTGGGGTTCTTTGTTCTTATGGCCTATCTCTTTCTCTGGGAAAATATCTCTGAGCCAATTTCAGAGCTAGGGGTGGGAACAATGGCATACTTCTCTCAAAGGGGGCATCTATGCTTTGCATTTAGAGATCTGAATGGAATGGAAGGTTCTGGTTTTCTTGGCTTGCATATCCTTTATTGGAACCTGCATCGTAGAGCCTACTGCCCTAAGTGCACTTTTGGTCCTACTGCTGTTGGTCTGCTCTACCTGGTTAACCTTCTAACAGGTGAGAACAGGCTGGGAGAAGAGAATCCTTGATCTCTTGGATCTACTTGCTTAGAATTTAATTTCTTCAACACAGAACTAAAGAGGGTGAGGGTTGCTGGTGACCTACTTCTTTCAGAGAGATACTGCAGCCCTGAACTAACATCTGGGAAGAGAAGGAATGCTATAATCTTGATTATGCCTACCTAGAGTAGAACCTCTCTTATAGTAGTCTGGGAGAAAGAGAGGGAAGGAGAAGGTTGTGTCTCAAGTCATAAATTCTTGCTGTTCTTACAAATATTGAGTTCATTTTCTGTTGTTATAATAAAATACCTGAAGTTGAATAAAGTATGACATATATAAGCCATAATTTCTTTTCTTTTTGTAGATGAATAATATCCCATTTTATGTCTATTCCACATTTTGTTTATCCATTCATGTTTCAAGGGACATTTGGGTCATTTATGCCTTTGGGCCATCATGGATAATAATGCTATGAACAATGTTGTGCAAATGTGTTTGAGGCCCAGTTTTCAACTGTTTTGCTAAATCATATGGTGCTTCTAATTGTGATTTTTCAAGGAAGCAACAAATTCTTTTCCACAATGCTTGCACCATTTCACAATCCCACCAGGAATGAACAAATGTCCCAATATTTCTATAGACTCAACACAAGTTATTTTGCTTCTGTTTGTTTGTGATAATAGACATCCTAAAGGATTTGAAGTACTAAGTCATTGATTGTGATTTTATTTGCCTATCTTCAGAGATTCCTGAAGTTTGGCCACTGGTTATTTTTTTTTCTTTGAAGAATCATCCATTTAAGTCTTCATTTTTTTTTAAAGAGAGAGGGACAGTGAGAGAGAGAGAGAGAGAGAGAGAGAAAGAGAAAGACAATTTTATGTAGTTTTTCATGTGGCTTTCACTGCTCCAAGACTTCATTGTATACATGGTACTTGGGTTTGAACTCATGTACTCGAGCATGCCACGCAAGTGCTGTAACCACCGAGCTCGACTCCAGCCCCAGTCTTTGTTCATTTTTTAATAGTTTGTTGCTGTTACATTTTACAGTTTCTTTCTTCCTCCCTTCCTGCCCCTTCCTTCCTTCCTCCCATCCCCGTTCCTCTTTCTCCCTTCCTTCCTTTCATTCCCCCACTCTCTTCATTCCTTCCTCCCTCATTCCCTTCCTTCCTCTTTTTCTTTCCTCTCTATTTCTTTCTCCCTCTCTCTCACTTTCTTTCTTTCATTTTTTCTTCCCCATTCTGCAGTTTCCTCTTTAACTCTGTTCAGTATCTTTTGATGAAAACAATTTAGTTATTTGTTCAACACTGTCTTACATAATGAAGGGATTCATTGCTTCATATTCATATGTGCATACACATGACAGAGCTTAAATCTAATCCTCATCCAGGATCTTCTTTCCTACTCCCATTCCCCTATCACATGTCTCCTCTGTGATTCCCTTGTGTTACAGATTTAAATGGCCATATACATGTATTATAGTCATTGAAATTGCTATGCCTGCCTAGGTATATTTGAGCTTCTCGTGGGAGTCAAATGTGCTCTATAGTATTCAACACCTGCCTTTTCCCCTCACTCTCTCCTTCTCTTTCCCTCCCCTTCATAGTATTAGTTCCCAGAGCCTGTGTTACTTCAAATTTGGTGGGTATATTAAATAACCTTGACTAGAGACATGGAAGTCAGCTTTATGGAGGACCCACCTACCATTCTGGGAACTACCCTACCCATTGGCCCCAATGGACCTAGGATTCTGGTCTCAGCTGGAAGGACCTAGGACATCCCAAAGGAGGACCCCATACCTGGAGCTGGTCCACCCACATCCTGCAAGCTCAGGACTCTGGTCATATCCAGGAGGAGCCCAGGACATTCCCAAAGAGGACCTCTTCACTCTGAAGCATCTGGCTCACCAGCCTGAAAGGCCCAGGACCCTGGTCCTGGGCCAGTAAATGTCCAGGACAGACCTGAGGCGTACCCACTCCTGCCCAAAGCTGCCTCACTTATCCAGGACTCTGGTACTGAGCTGGTAGGTGGCCACAACACTATTGAAGATCCCTGCTGGGATACATCTTGCCACAGTGTGTAGCCACCAGGTCCAGATATATTGGGTCTGTCTTCACTAAGGATCTCAGGTCTGATAGTGGCACACAGGCAGGCTTTTCCCATACTGACCTATGCCTATGCAAACTCAGGACACAGTGATGCACCTCTGATGCTGTGCTTCAACAATCCAGTGGGCTGCCCTGCACCACCAACAGGTAACAGATCAGCACCATGGGGCCTAAATCCAAAAGCTGCAGCAAAATGAAGCTCTAGGAAAAAGAAGCTTTCTGATAGAAGGTGGTCATCAGAGGGGTGATGTCTGACTTGACCCTTTGACCTGCAAAAAGAAGCACCTGAGGATGTGCCTTGCTTCAGCACAGGGAACCTCAATTCAAAGATCTGGAAGAAGCTCTTCAAAAATGAGGAATCAAACTAGAAAAGGCTCACCTCAAACCCACAACTCCCAAACAAGGAGCCCAGGGACAGGGAGTAGATGAAAACCTAGAAAAAAATGATCAATGATCTGATTACGAAGAGGAACAATGAACTAAGAGACTATGTGAAAAACTCAAGAATGAAAAACTCTTATCAAAGAAACAGACACACTGAAAATGCAGTAATGGAGCTGAAATCTTCAGCCAATCACATCAGAGGAATGATGGAAGAATATAATAATGGACTAAGGTCTGTAGAAAACATAACCTCAGCTCTTAAAGAAAGCATTCTGACAATGAGGATAAGTAGAGTGAGTTTGAGCCCATAGATGGCAAAAGGATAAAAAACTCACAGAGCATGAACAGAATTTTGAAAATGTCTGGAACAAAATCAAAAGAAACAGTCTAAGAGTAATTGGTATACAAGAAGAAATCAAAACAAAAACAAATGGTATAAAGAGCATTCTCAATGAAGTAATTAAGGAAAATTTTTCCCATATTAAAATAGAGTCAGATATGCTCATCCAGGAAGCTTATGGGATCCCCAATAGGTCTAATCAAAAGAGAAGCTCACTGAGACACATATTCAAAATGCATAACATGGAAATCAAGGAAAGAATATTAAAAGCTGCAAGAAGAAAGCATCAAATCACATTCAGAGGCAAACTAATGAGGATCACCTCTGACTTTTAAACTCAGACCCTGCAAGCAAGAAGATCATGGAAGGAGATATGTTAATCTCTGAATTAACACAACCTGCAGCTGAGAATACAATACCTAGCAAAACTTAGTTTCAAATGTGAAGGGGAAAAAGGAACATTTCATGATAAGATCAAACTTGCAGCGTTCATGAACAGAAAATCAACATTACAAAGAAAACTCAAAGATAAATTTCAGACAGAAGAACCATCAAAGAATTCTCAAAATGCACAGAGGAAGTTCAATAAAATTACATGCTATCAAAAAATAATCAAAACAGCACAGAACTAACTTATAAAACATGAATATAAACTACAACCATATAACTATCATAACAGTGAATGTGATTGGTCTCAATGCACCAATCAAAAGACACATATCAGCATATTTGGTCAACAAAACATAATCCAACATTATGCTGCTTACAGGAGACACCTTGTACAGCCAACAACTTACATAGATTGAGGGTAAAAGGATGGAAAAAAAAATTACCAGGATTATAGTGCAAGAGATCAAGCTGATGTTGCGATACTTCCATACGACAAAGTAGATTTCAATCAAAATTTAATCAAAAGAGACAAAGAAGGCCACTGCATCATAGTAAAGGAAGCAGTACATCAGAATGATATAACCACAGTAAATGCCTATGTTTTAAAAACTAATGCTCCCAATTATATGGAAGAAATACTCCAAGACATAAAATCACTGATGGAACATGATTATAATGGGAGATTTTAATACTTCACTATCACCAATGAACAGATCATCAAAGCAAAAGAACAATAAGGAGATCTCCAGCCTAAATAACTCCATAAATCAAATGGACTTAACACATATCTATAGAATATTCTATCCCAAATTGGCTGAGTTTGCTTTCTTCTCAGCAGTGCATGGGTCCTTTCCAAAAATAGATCATATTCTAGTTTACAAAAGAAATCTTATCAAATACAAAAAAGTAGATGTAATCCCATGTATCCTATCTGACCATGATGCCATGATCCTAGTAATTAACAGCAAAAACTATAACAAAATACATACATACATGGCAATTGACTAATACCCTATTAAATGAAGAATGGATCCAAGAAACACGAGAGCAAAAATCAATAAATTTTTGGAAGCAAATGAGATTGAAGATACAACATATTGAAACCTCTGGGACAGCAAGAAAGCATTTTTCTTTCTTTCTTTCTTTTTTTTTAAAGAGAGAGGAACAGTGAGAGAGAGAGAAAGAGAGAATCAATTTTATTTAGGTTTTCATGTGGCTTTCCTTGATCTGACACTTGGTTGTGTATATGGTGCTGGGTTTGAACCCATGTACTTGTGCATACCAGGCAAAAGCCATAACTTCTGAGCAACTGCGCCAGCCCCTATCAAGCATTCTTAAGGGGAAAATTTATAGCACCAAATGCCTACATTAAAAATCAGGAGATATCCTGAATAAATAAGCGCATGCTCCATCTCATATCCCTACAAAAGGATGAATAATCTAATTCCTAAACCAGCAGAAAGCAGGGTGTAATCAGGATCAGAGCTGAAATCAATGAGATCAAGAACAACAACAACAACAGCAACAACAGAAAAATAAGAAGAATCAGTGGAACAAAGAGGTGATTCTTTGAAAAGCTGAATAAAATTGTCCAACCCCTAGACAATATCACTAAAAGAAGGATGGAACTGAAGAAAATCAACAAAATCACCAAAGAAAAAGAGTGGTCACCACTGACTCCATGGAAATCCAAAGGATTATCAGAACCCATTTTGAAAAACTGTATACCTATAAATCAGATAATTAGGAAGACATGGACAAATTTCTAGATACATACAACATTCCCAAATTGATGCAGAATGATATTGAAAGCCTAGACAGATCAATAACAGAAACCAAAATCAGTATAGCAATTAAAAGCCTTCCAAAGCAGAAAAGCCCATTTATGTTGAAGGATTCCCTATGAAGAGGAGCTAACACCCCTCTTTATCAAGCTATTCCAAGAAATTGAAAGAGAGGGAACTCTCCCAGTTTTTATGAGGCAACCCTAACTCCGATACCAAAAACCAACAAAGATACATTAAAAAAGAAAACTATGGACCAATATTCCTGATGAATGATGCAAAAATCCTCAATACATTTTTAGCAAACTACATTCAAAAACGCATTAAGAAGATAATTCATCATGATTAAGTGTCTTTCATTCCAGGGATTTAAGTGTGGTTCAACATACACAAATCAATGAATATGATTCATCACTGAAACAGAATTGAGGACAATAACAATATGATTATCTCAATAGACACGTAAAAGGCCGTTGATAAAATCAATCACCCATTTGTGATCAAAACTCTGGAGAAGATAGGGATCAAATATGTATCTCAACTGTATAAGGGCCTTACATGACAAACCCTCAACTAATACAATTCTAAATGGAGAAAAGCTGAAAGCATTTCTTATAAACTCAGGAGCAAGACAGGGCTGCCTCCTCTCACCACTTTTATTCAATATAGTCCTTGAGACCCTAGCTGGAACAATCAGGAAGAGAAGGAAATCAAAGGGATAAGAACAGGAAGTGTGGAAATTAAACTATCCCTTTTTGCTAATGAAATGATCCTATATCTGGAAGATCCAAAACAATCCACCAGAAAAACTCTTGAGCTTATAAACAGATTTAGCAAAGAAGCAGACTACATGATGAACACCCATAAATTGATAGCTTTGCTGTACACTAATAATAATAGGGCAAAAGAAGAAATCAGGAAATTAGTACCATTCACATATCCTCAAAAAAATACAATACTTGGGAATTAATCTAACAAGGGAGGTAAAAGACCCCTAAATGAAAATTACTGAACATTGAAGAAAGAAATTAAAGAAGACTAACTGAAAAGATGACAGACGTTCCGTGCTCTTATTTAGGCAGAATTAATATAATTAAAGTAAATATTCTGCTAAAACCACACCACAGAATCAATGCAATCCCCATCAAGATACCAATGTCATTCTTTACAGATATAGACAAAGCAATTTTCTTTTTTTTTTCCACATTTATTAGAAGTATATTGCCATACAGGATACAGATGAAGGGGAAACATTGTCAAAACTGTAGCAATCAATGTGTATAAACTTTGATAACCAGGGGTAATGCTAACACATAGATAAGCTACTATGGGTTTCATCTAACGCAGTTTCCCCCAGAAGAACTCATGTGTTAAATGGGTATCTAGTGTAGGAATAACATCGGCTTCTGGAATGGTTCCCCCATCTTCCCCATCACCAGACTCCTATGAGTTCTTCATATACCCTCCCCCCTCCCCATCCCCTTCCCTCCACCTCCAAGTTACCTAGGGAGCTTTCGCCCCTGTTGCACTGAAAGTCATTCA